>JAQNCA010000004.1:10040558-10056552 GCA_029783725.1 Acanthurus tractus
ATTTTGTTTTGTTTTTTAACATCACTACCATTTTCTCCAGTTTTCACTCACTGACCCCCCCCCCCCCCCCTTTTCCCTCCATGCTTCCTTCCTTCCTCCCTTCCTTCCTCTCAACTAAACTGTCCCCATCTTCCCATCCCCCCTCTTCCACTGACTCCCAGTCTTGTTGCATAGCTACCAGCTCAGAAACATACTGGAGATGCAGGACAATCTGTCTGTCTCTTTTCTCTCCCCTCTCCCTTTCAGTGCAAATGTTACTTATTGGAAAGAAAACACAAATCACTGAGTTGATGCTCTGCGTTTCGCGCTTCCATTTTGTCAATCTGAATAGGGTGTAATTGCAAATTGTGCACAGCTTCTTCTTCTTTTCTGTTTCATTGCATATGGTGAGCAGCATTTATTCTGAGTGCTGTGCTGTGATTCTCTCTGTTCCTCCCCTCCTCCTCCTCCACCTCCTCCTCCTCCTGTCTCCCTCTTTTGAGAGGAGCTGAAAGGTTGGCATTACAACAACAAAGGAAGGATGGAATGTCAACAGGCTTCAGAGAGAAATGCGTTCAGGGAAACACAGAGATGGGAATTGCATGTAGTGTCTCCATCTACAATATCTAAAGTTCACAACCTATCCACACACCTCTAGTGGTCAGATGCTCTGCAACACCTGTGACACACAGGCATCCTGAATGCTCTGCAGGTTTGAAGCCTGCATAGGTGACAAAAAAAATCAATATGTTTAACACCAGTACAGTGGAAGAAAGGTCTCAGTGTGATATTTCAAGGCCCTATTGTGTGACAAGGTTGTCTCTTTTTTTCCTTTATTGCAGATTGAAGCAGTGGGTGTGGAGCTCCTAGCAGAAATGAGAGGGATGCATTGGCAAAGTGTTGGTGGTGCTGAGTGGAAGACTAGTGATTTTGTTGTGACGCTGATCAAAGAACAACAAGTCCCAGTCTGCCTCTCAGCACAAGCAGTGCTCTTCAGTGCGTGAGCTTTAACCTGCACGAAACTCTTCAGCTCAGACTCTATTCACATTTCTATGTTGCCATTGTAACTGAGTTTTCCTGTTTATTAAGCCACAACAATACGTAAATGTGCCTTTAAAAAAATGCACTTAAAATGTCGCCATTCAACCCAAGCCTGCATGCCCCCATGCGACTGGGTTTAGCTGTAATGTTCATTGTTGTTAATTGCTAGCAAAATTGAATTCAAAAGCATCATTTAAGCAGAGATATTCAAGGACGTGAATCATGTGCAATGAAAACTGCTCCAATACCTTGGGGAAATGCTGTAATAATGGCAAACAGCAGTACACTTTGTACAAAACAGACTGAAATAATTCATTACTAGTCATTCAGCTGCTTCCCAACTGTTTATTCTAACCTTCACTTCTGTACAGCTTTATCGCATAAATGTAATTGTTAATCTCAGTGCTTATTACTTCATCTAATTTATTGCCTTTTTGTATTTGTAAAATTAAACCTTTCTCACCTCAGTACCAACGTGACAGCCTTGAATCACCACACACACGTTTTCTACACACACCAAGTGCTGCGGAGATCCCTAAGCACTCTGGTCCGTCCTGTTCTTCTTGTGTCCTACTAACTACACTTCATTCTTCACTCTGTAGAAGAACATAGTACTCCACTCTGCTAAGTCTGGCCCGCTGCCTGGAAGACTTATTTTAACGTCATACTATGTGCAACACTTTGAGTACTTAGAGGGATGAACACACACCAACCATCAATAAGAGGAGTCTAAATCCCTCTGTTGACTTCAGTGACTTCCTCAGTCACTGGTAATAGCCAGTGGGTAGTGCTTTCTTCCTGTGGCGTTTTGGCAGTTTCCTCAGTGTGGGTCAGAGTTTCAAGAGAAAAGATGAACGAAATAGGGAAGTAAATATCACAGCTGTGGGGCAGAGAACGCTGGGAAGATATCCCAATACAACAGCAACAGTCATCTTAATTGGAAAAAAAGTGCTAAAGGCTTACCTGAGTCTCTGAATGGTGACTTAGATTACCCCGAGCTGCATGGTGCCAAGGAGAAGATGTAGCATGTAATTGCTGGCAGTTCTAAGGGCCTATTTGGATAAAAAACTGACCTTTTTTTTGTATATTTTTTCTGCGTTTTCTGACACTTTCAGTGTTTTGATTGGAACTTGTTTTAGACCTATCCTGAGCTTTCAGTTATATCCATAACAGATTTTAGCAAAAAAAAAAAAAAGACATATCTACAGTCACTAAGAAGTATAAGAGGCATGGTCACATACCACAAAAGACACCAGTTGAACAGATTCTGCTCTCCGCTCGTGTGTGTTGGTATAACAGTCATTGCTGTGTTCACAAAAATCAAGAAGAAATTTAATAAGAGACAGATGAAATACTCGAAATACTTCGAATCACTCCACATCATCATGGTGCTTCAGTATTGTGTCAGATACCTGCTGCACCTATATGTATAAAGGCGTTTAAGTAAAAATGGAATGTTAATAGGTCTGGATAAAAGAGGTTGGAAATACCAAGGCTTTGCAACATCTACTATTGTCTGTGTTTACAAGGATACACGTGCAGGTGACCTTACAGGATCTCCATTTCTTCATAAGCACGACAAACAAAGTGCTCCAAACACAAAAGTAAAAAACACTTCAATTGCAAAAAAAACGAACAAAAGAACATTCTTTAAAAAAAAGTCACTTTATTTACCAAAAATTCTTATCAGATCAGTGCAGTGTGGGGATTGCTCGATTTACTATCACTGAAATCCGAGGCTGACATGAGACTGACATGTCAGTCGGATTTTGAAAGATGACTCATCTCAGCTGACACTGAGCGTAAAACAATCAATCACGCCACCATCTCCTATTAATAATGATCCCAGACAACGCTTACAGCCACTTTCACTCAGAAGAGCTCGCAACGTTTTAATTAAAAATGCATCGGAGGCTGGTCTCATTCACACTGCTCTCTCTGTAAGTCTCCAGATTGGCAGCATGCTGGTTTTTCATATATAAAAACCAGGGACTGGCTGCCGTTGCTTAGCAACACAAAAGAGTCAAGTGCATTTGTTTATTGGCCAATAAGAATGCAGACAAAGTTTCAAGGTTTCAGAGGAAGGTCCTATAATAACAAAAACTCACAGACAAAATAGGGCTGAACATTCTCCTAAAACAACCTTTTATATGTGTAAGTGAGTGTATAGAAAATATTTTTCCTCATAGAACTCATAAACAGCTGTGAGCCTGTTTGGTAAATTAGTGGAACGATAGCTGATATACGATTGGATTTAGCATTGAAATGATCTGTTAATTCATTTTCTTCTGTGTGAAAGAGGTTAAATAAATAAAAACATAAAGAAATGGTCATCAGTGACTCTCCCATTTTATCATCCTCGCTGGATTTATCTCTGAAATAATCTGATTTGTTTGTATGTTTTATTCCTGTTATTAGAAAAAAAAAGGGAGGTCAAGGAAACAAAACAAGCCCTGTTGTTTTGTAGATGTCCAGCCTTATTAGCCCCCAAGCACTTCTGCCACCCACAGGACTGGGAAAGAATCACACATCACAGCCATCACCAGGCACATATGGTCCTTTTTTTGTCCTGAATGAAAAATCAAAGAGCCACTAAGACCTTGTGAGAGGAGAGGTATTCACAGTCAAAGACACTTGAGTTTATAATCATTATGTCTGAACAGTAAAAGCTGTTGCCAAGAGTCCAGACAGATGGCTTGGGGAAAGAAAGAAAATGATAGAAATTAGTGATGGATGTGTAAAAGGAAGTGCACAACAGGTGATAAATTGCATCAGACACATTGTCAAGAGCACAGACCTTGTGTAATGCATGTACTTCCCTCCTCGTTGTTATTACTATCTGGGCACACAGCCTGGCGTGATGGTATGCCAACTGTTCCCCCGCTGTCTGTACTGGCACCCGTTACCGGCACCCTGGCACCCCGGTGGGACTCTGGGGGAGGGAGAGGCCGTCAGCAGTCAGCATGTGGCTACATGTGTGTGGTCAGGAGGAAGAAGAACATGTCTGCTCCTCATCAAAGCAGGGCTGACATTTGATGAGCAGACACAGATCAACCCTGTTATCAGACATAAGCTCAACCTCGCGGCAGACTGTGCTTGGCATTAGATAATTACAGAGATCTGAGCAGGGTCATCTGTAATATAATTTTGTTGATAATAAAATATTTACAGTAAGTAGGGAGAAGCTATAGAGATGATTTGCAACAGCCAGTATGCATAACATCTTGAATAGCCCATTTTGTGGAGCATAAGCAGATATTAAGGAAACAATGATTAGGATAATGTTAAGTTTGAACAGAGTGTCTACCACTACAGACATTCAGATGACTGAAATGATGTACGGTGCAAGTAAACAGTTTCTGTCTGATTTCATTGGCATTTAAATACAGAAGCTAATCAGGAATCTGATTAAAAAAGGGTAAAAAGGGTGAAGAAACAGAACTAAAGGAAAAGTGTTGAGCCAAACTTTATTCAGATGTTTTTTGGTTTTTTTTTTTTAACTTTTAAAACGTGACACATGAATTTGCTTTTAATTTAGTCATACGTTCATTCGTTGTTTCAGCTGCTTTCTCAGCACAGCTTTGGGGATGAGCAAAAATACAAAACAGAAATGGAATCAAAAGAATATATGACAGGAATTTACAGCAACATATGTATGAACACTTTTAAACAACAAAAAAAGCTCTTCTTTTTAGGTTAGAACAAAGAAATAAACTCCACCACGCACAAAGCAAACTATTTACACATATACTTACTAAACTGTCATAAGTTTTTGCAGGCTTTGCAAGCAGAAACTTCAGCCATGCCATATCTCAAGTTTCTGTCAGCAATGAGACAGACGGCCTCATCACACTCCTTGCACTCCTCCTGACATGATTTCCAGACAATTTCTTTGTGGGTAGGCCAAATAATGTGTAAAAATGAAATAAAGACTGTACATCCACATGAATGATCCCTACGCACTAGGTGCACAATTTAGAATAAAACCAAAAAATGTGCACTGGTAACTATATAAAGGTTTTTATTATATTTTTGTTGGGAAGGCAGCAAGAATAGTACGCAATTCATCATGGGAAAAAATAGCCCCCAAGGGAAACTAGAAAAAAAAATAACTACAGAAGTCCCTCATTTTTGGATACATCTTGAAGGATCACTGTAACAAAGAAAAAGACACAGAAGTTTCAGGTGACTTAAAAAAAAAAGCGTGTGAAAGGGATACGATTGCACCCAAGTGCTCCTCGGAGCAGCACAGCTGTTAGCGTTACAAAAAAAGTAAGTTTCTACTGAGTCAGTCAGCTGGCCAAGTCAAGTTCAGTCCATCAGTTTTGAAATTGACCTGCGTGCTTCCATGAAACAGCTGAGTGGCACTGAGCATGGAGGAACCAAGCTTGGTGCAATGACAGGAGGCTGAACAGAATAAACAGAGTGAGAAACATAAACATCCTTACCTTTGCTGCTCCACCGCAGATAGGGAGCTTCCATGTGCTTCTCTTTTGCTCTCCTGCTCCTGGATTAAAAAAAGTGCCATATAAGGGAAGGGAATTGAATGGTGGCATGAACTGGCAGCCTGGTAAGTGTTTCTACAGGTGTGAACAATAGATGAGGGCTGTGTGTGTGGGGGGGGGTGGAGTTACAGGTACAAACTGAGACGGTTTGTCACAGAACGTTTGTTTCACTGAAAATTTGAGACGGCCCATCTGAGCAATTTTTATGGGTGGTGGTGGACCAACACGCATTCAGTCTATTTTTTAAACATGTTGGCCTTGGCAGGGGATCCCATCCTGTCCATGAACTTGATCCATATTTGCATTCAGCTTAAAGCGATACCGTCTCACAGAGCAGTGAGCAGACTTCTAGTCTTAATAAAACATGACACACATCATTGATTAACTTTCCGGTACACATTTTAGTCACTGTCTAATAACCCATTTTTGACTCATATTATCTTGAGCCCCTTTAAATGAGTAAAAGTTTTGCTCCATTGATAAACAGGATAGGCTTGGGTGTCGACGTCTGTGTTAAAATTAGTTTAAGGGAAAAGACAGGTGACTAAACTGAGTTTCTGACTCACAGCAATCAGTCCACCTCTATAAAAAGCAGTAAACTAAAACACATCTGACATAATCTTCTCATGCTGCACAGACCTTTATTTATTCTGACACAGCTCCTGTGTGTTTTTCCCTGTTTTGTAGGTGCACACATCACCTGCACTGCACGCGGGAAAGCAGCATGTAACAGGGTCTGCTCACCTCTCGCAAAACTAAATTGTACATCTCTTTTACATTCATTTACAGTGGGAGCTCAACTGAGCTGTTATTAAAAAACAGTCACACGCGAGCCTAAATCAGTCTTGAGCTGTGCTATATAAATCTTCTTACTTTCTCATGTGTGTGTCGTTCACAAATAGTCTGGAAAGTTGGAGGCAGCATCAAGTGAATTTTCTTTTTAAAAGTATATTTTACCAAAAAAATGTGTAAAGTTACTTGACGTGTTTCATGTTGAAGATGAAGATGGGTGTTTTGGAAAAAATAGCTTTGAATTTGAGCATTTTTGGCATGTAGAGTATCTGAGTTCTTTAACTGTACTGTATTCACAGTATTTAGAGAGTTCAAGAACAGATATCTCTCAGCTCATGTAGTTGTATAAAGAGGATGATTTCGCATTCAATTATATCATCAATGCACAGATGAGACCTGTATGTCATTCAGGAAATATTCAGTTCTGAACAGGTCAAGTGTGCCACCGTTACAATTTATAAAATGAAGACATTAAAGCATTTACTACTTGATTAAATTCAACTATTGTACTTCTCTCACACCCCTGATGAAACCCATGCACATGAATGAGCAGGCACAAACAGCATTTGAAAACAAGTGGACAAGAAAAATAGTTTTCAAGCAGCTTTGTTTTACGTTCATAAAAATGTATCAGATTATATTTACAGAACAGAACACATTTAGGGTCACAATGAACAATATTTTGAGGCCTGAATATTATCATATCACATCATTCATTTTTTTGGCAAATAAAAAAAAAAAGACTTCAGTTTGAAATACTAAACAATGTTGGTGGCCAATTTAAACTACATACAGTGTGGAGCACGAACACCAATGACACAATTGGACATCAACATCAGTCTTTTTCATATATTATTATAAGGTAGAAAACTTGCAGTTTACATGAAGAAACAGAACAGAAATATGATACAGTTTTTTTTAGAATAATATGTTTGTTTTTTTTTAAATCCACAATGTGAGACGGACAAGTCTCATTAATGCCTTTACACTTCAACTGAAATCAGAGTTCACTGTGATGGTAAAATTAGCACACTGGTCAAATTAATTTTACTTCTATATCCAAAAAACTGAGGCCTACCCAGTAACACACATGAAGCACAGCAGACAAGTTTTGCCAAAATTTTCCCAGCAGCACAGCCAGATACTCCAGATGAAATAAATAGCACAGGCATATAAAAGTGAAATGAAAAACAAGTAAAACATAGAGGTATAGATAAGAAAGCTGAATTCTTTTAGTTTGATGTGTTGCGTACAAAAAGTATGAATTTAGAGTTCTTAGGTTGCACTATACAAGTGGGGTTCAACCAAAACAACTGCCTAGCTTCATTTCATCTGCTGGGCTATACAACTGGTCTCAGACCTGCTTTATTTACACTAATGACAACCCAATAGTCTTACAATAGGATCAACTTAAAATTGAGAATCAAAACTAACATATTTTTTGATGAGAATGAACAAAGCCTCTGGAGGCTTAAAAAAAAAAAGAGAGAGAGAGAAAAGAAAAGATGGGGCTTTTGATCTTCAGCACATCGCCTCCCGCTGGAGGAAACTGAAATCTGTAACACTTAAACAGGTAACGACTGGTATGGTCGGAGGATGAGCCAGCAGCTGAAGATGACACCAGACAGTTGGTACTAGGTGGTCTTCACCAGATCGTAGACGTGGATGTGGACGTCATCGTCATATTTTATGTAGTACACTGTGGGCTTAGCTGGCACCTGGTAGATGACCAAGCCCGTCCTCTTCAGACCATTATCTGTAACGTACTCGACCTGCTTCCCCACAAGGCTCTCTGGTTCCTCGCCCGGCTTCCTGTCTGCTGGTAGCAGGTGTTTGTTCTCTAAATGAGAATAAGAATCAAAAGCAAAAGAAAGACCAAAGTAACAGAGTAGAATGGTTATGATTCTGTCACCAAGAAAAAAGTCACAACACCAACATCCACGATCTTGAGTCCCAGTTCCAGACCCCACTCTAAACTTCTGCCCCCATTCTATTTCACTCCACCCTCTCTTTACTTTCACTTTTGATTCACACTGACGTGTCAAAGCAAGGGTTACGTTGCAGTTATGAGAATATACCCTCTTTTGATATTTGAGTGTATTGTGTCTGCCTACTACACTCAAAAAGCTGGTATATCTTGTGAAAAAAATTGCATTCATATATTATCCAGTTGATACTACAGCAGGACGATGTTTAAATATCGCTTATTTGGGTACAAAGTGATACTACACGACAACACTCATTGTTGGCTAGCTTGTTAGCAGGCTCACTTGGGTTGACATCTCTGCAACACAATACACGGACATCACTGGTGTGTTACTTGTGCTTCTTCACATTCTGTTTATAATGTTTAATCATTTTTCTAAATGTTTTCATTCTTAAATATGGTCCCTTTAAGCAGCCTCAGTTTAATATTTTCCAAATTACCTCAAGGGTAAGAGAGTAAATGATCTACAGTTTGAAGTTCAACCTTGGCCCCTGTTAAACAAGTAATTTTTATCTCGTGTTTCCTCTAACTCATTGCAGACACTCCTGTCTCATCATAATGAAACCTGAGAACCCATAACAAAACATCTACTCTTACTAATGAATCAAGCAAGAAGTCTGCATAATTTGTTTCCAAAAACAAGGCAGCACAGAAATTTGAGTGTTTTGTAATGCTGACTATGTAAATTTGTCCTGTTCTCTTCCTCCCACTTTTGAGAAACATTCAGGATGTGAAACACTGACATTTTTATAAACACAAACATTGAGGCCCCCGTACCAGATTCAGGCAGGACACGTAGATCCCCGTCTTTATAGTCATCCCACAGCTGGTACATGTACAGCACTGGGTCCTTCTCATAGGTGATGTAATACCAGTGGGTCATGATGGGGGCTCGGGACAGCACCATGCCCCGCCACTCATTTTTCTCCCCATCCTCCTTCTCAAACAGATGCTCCACAGCTCGGCCCACCAGCTCCTCAGCCCCAGAAGGCACCTTGATCTTATTGTTCACTGTGGGAGGAAAACACTTTGATAAGCCCATTAACTTGAAAACTTTATTTATTCCCTGTAGGGGTGTTAACAGTAACCAGTACTGATGATAACTTTTATATTAAAAAATTAACATTGATATATAATATTCTGTTTAGATTACACATATGAAAATATTGAGTAAATAATACAGCGCCTCTTCAGTCATTTCATGTCTTTCCGTTTTGGCTGTGTCGTAACAGGTGGCAACACTGCATTCACCACTGGTTGCCACCCACCATAAAAAAGCTAAATTAATTCAGTGTAACTGTTCTTTTTGCACACTTCTGTACAGTTGTGGTTACAGACACTCTCTACCTTCCTTCTCTCATTTTTAAGTGTAATTCATTTGCAAAAAGAAAAGAAAAACAGACTAAGTTAAAGGGAATTAGACTACTACCATTTACTTTCCAATTTTTCTATGGATATCGCAATTGGATTGCTATCATGAATTCCTTATACCACAATAATCATGTAATGAAAATCTGATATCACGACAGCCATAATCCCACATAACATATTACAATAGAACATGAAAATATTATTGTATTATCTTTCAATGCTGACAAAGCACCACTAACATCCTTTAACCCGATGAGAGACAATGAGTTTTGCTGACCAAATTAAATGAGTTACTGGGAGAAATTAAGCTTTTATATTGACTGGGTAAAAATTTTTGACTGTTTGTCTGGTATCAGTAGGCTTTAAATGTTCACACTGTCAGTATTATCATTTTAAGTGATTAGATAAAATATCATGTTCATGAGAAAATTATTTTCCACAGTATTTGACTGTTTCCTACAACCCACATATTTATACTTTGGCACAATAAGTAATAGGTTTCATTTTTCTGACAGCCACGACAATTCTTTATTTAAAGTAAACAAAAGAAGAACTAGAGAGTAAGCTTAGTAATAACAGTCACAATATTAGCAGAACACTATGAGAAAAACACCAATTCAAGCTTTGAATAAAAAATCCTGAGAAAATGCCACAATCATGCTGTCTCATTTTAAACTGATCTCTGAGGGACAGAGACACAGCAAAAATGATGACATGGGACCAAAAAATGGACCAAAAAGGAGCTGATACTGCCAAACCAAAATGCACACACACAAATGAAGCAAAAATATGTCTACAGAGAGAGACATTGTCACACTCACCGACTTTCTCTGACAACACTTGCAGGTTGGACACCCGATTATCTTTGAAGAGCTCGATGCCATACACACAATCAAAGCCGTCATATTTGACCATATAGAGGGAGCTGTTCACAGTAAGGCGCTCCAGAACGGTGCCTTTCCACTTGGTCACGTTGCCTTTCTCCCTCCAGGTGTGCTGAATCCTTCGACCCAACAGGTTGTCAGGGTCTGGGCTCAGGGTGGATGCTGAGCTCTCACTCAGCTCACCACTGCTGCGCTTCCTGTGTGTATGAGGGGATGGCTCCATATCAGTATTCATGTATCATACATTAGTTGTAGGTCTAAAGTAGGAAAAACCTTTTGAGTACTTTGTGAACTTTTTAATCAGTATTAGTGTTTTCATGAAACTAGCAAGTGGAAACTAGCACTGAGCCTGTATATAACATCCAGGGTGCCAAATGGATACTGTTGTCGTAAACACTAGGGACTCTACTTACTCCAGTGTTACATTTGTACACACAAGGATGCAACCCTGTCACGCATTAATATAGGTATTCACAAGTGTCATGTCATGGAAGGGATGCCTACCGCCTCCTTAGAGAGTGTCTTTTTTCATTTTTAACACGCTTAGTCTTCCCACTGATCAAAACTTGTATTAGTGCCCCCAAACATGTCACTCTTAATATGAATGGGACAGCGTGTAGTAAGCACTTTGAAACCCTATTTGAGCCAACTGTACAGTCAAATGACTCATTTGGTGTATTAATAGCAGTGCCAATGATGTGCCAATGCTTTAAACCCCACAGATGCTTGGCAGATTTATCATTATAAGCACAGTCCATTTACACTTAGCATTATTTTTTAATTATCATCCAAAACAGAGGCCAAGTATGCCAGACTGAATGACAAATAACACATCACAAAAATAAAATGATACACGACAAAAGCCTATCAAATGAAACTTACACAATCTAAATGTAGTTCAGCTTTAATGAAGAGCTGAGATAAGCAAGTATACATACTAGGGAGCGTTTGGAATAATATTTAATACAAGTTTAAAGTAAGTAGGCTTAAGTTAAATTCAAGAGCTGTAACTAAAATAACAGGAAACACCAGGATCAAAGTTAAGTTGCTAGGTTTCGTTTACAAATTGGATTGAAGTCATTTTCATTTTCATTTCAGGTGCAAAACTGACACTGTAACACAGCAGGTCAGACGAGTTCAAACAAATTTGATCCTACCTGCCCCGCTTCTTTGACATGTTTCCATAAATTCACACCGCCCTGTGAGAGACAAGACAGTCCAGTTAGGGAATGTGACAGGACCAGCTGATGTTTACATTCTTCACTAACCTATCAACTTAATTCACAGTATATAAAATATAATAAAAGCAGTTAATGTCCATCAGACAGTCGCCTGTTAACCAGTCGGTCTGCTGCCCTCAACTCAGTCATGCAAATTAGCTAACCGAGCCGCATTACCGGATGTAAACAACATAACTGCGACAAGCTTATTGCTAATGCTAACTAACGTAGCTAAATGCTAACAGAGCCAAAAAGCCTACAAGTTAACGTTATATATTCATACAGCTAACCATATGGCTGATAAATGTATACCTTCAACGAGACTAGCTAAATAAATGCCGACGTGTCGAGTGTCGTCGGAAATGTGTGGCTACAGTTTGTCTAAAATTGGAAACAGCTTAATAGCTAACGTTAATGAATCCTTTCAGTCACTTTTTATGGGAACTGAGTGACATTTGTGAGTATTCGGCGTCTGTATTTCTTCACATAAGCTAGCTGAACAAAAGGAAATGCATCGCCATGTACGCGCTGATTTTGCACATTGCTTGTAGCTTCTACATTTACAGGCAAAATAAGGACTGACCATAAGAAATAATTTTACATTTTTAATGTAATCGACGAGTTCAATAGGCGGGAACCGACTGAATGAGCTGTTTGCCCTACCTGATCAATAATTTCACATGTGTTTGTCTTTGCAGAGCAGATTCCACCACCTAACGTAGGCTAGATACACGGAAACGATCCTTTGTGGACTACAACCACCAGAGTAAACGCGCTGCTCGCAAAGCACTGTGGGACTTGAAGTCAGTTTCGAAGTACTTCCTTTGTATTAGTCTAACCACAAGCATCTCTAAAAACAAAACATAAAGCGTTCACACACTGTGGTGTTAATGTTTTATCAATAGTTTGTTAATCATTTTACATTTTGTCATCTTTTGATATTTGGGAAAGGCAAAAAAAATTATAAAACTACATTTTCCATCATTAACAATAGTGTAAATCCACATTATTGTTTATTAGCCTGTAAAATTTGGGTTTAATAACCTTCTTTTCACGCGAACAGTCGATTCTTTATTTTAAATGTCCTTTTTTAGATAAACTAAATAAATGTTGATCATTGTAATTTTGTGTCATTTTTTTGTTTTGCCCATGAGTCAGTGATTTTCATTTTGGCTTGAACGTCTTCCGTATTTCAATAGTTGTATGAGATCTTGAAAAGGTGTTTATTGCATTCCTTTAAAAAAAAAATCATTTTGTTATTTGAATGTCTATTAATTGATCATAAGGTATTAAGGGTATTCATAAAAGCCAAAGTTCACTATGACCAGCCATTGGCGCATATTAAACAAACATCACAAAAAGTGCTTTGTTACTCAATGCTATGAAACATGAGGGTAAATATGGACTTTTCTTGTAGATGGAATGTTAATTTCCACCACAAGATGTCATACTAAACACAAAATCTCTGCCACTGGCTCCTCTAACAGACTTTAGATGATGGACTGAGCAGTGAGGAGAGTGAATGATGCAGTACCCTTGGCTGCCTGTCTGACAGCTTTTTCAGGGTGAAAGCTTTTGGCTTTATCTTGTGCCAAACCACCTGTATGTGTATGACTCACCTGTGATGTGGAGGTGAATAAAAGCAGTGCGTAAAACCATAACCCTCTGTTAATGGTAATCACAAAGCAATCAGCAGTAATCACACACATAAATTGAGGATCATGGCCTCATTCGGGAGACCCTAAAATGTTTTTGAATTTGTTTTGCATAGCCTATTTTTAATTTATTCATTCCCTATTTTAGGTTTTAAATATTTCTCTCAGTTTAGTGTAAAATGCCAGTACTTAAACATGAAAATCAAACTTGCCATACACAGTACACACTGAATGACCACACAGAACAGTAAGAAAAAAAATAAAATTAAATAATAGGAATTGTCAAGGCAAGCCAATCAAAGAATAGTCAAAGCAACCTCCACATGCAATGCTGATATAAACTCCCAAATCTAATATTTAAAAAAATCTTGGCCATAAATCTGATCATGATGTAGACATGGCTGCCTTTCATGATGGATTAACATCTCTGTGAAAACAGGCAGGTAACAGGCAGACTTCTTAAAGCAGCTCAACTTAAAGCAGCTACTCTAAACTTCACTGTGGCAACTCAGAGACTGTTAGCTCTCAGCCAACATTTATTTGCAAGCTCGTTTTATCATCAGTGAGAAAGTTACTGTCTGCAATTAGCAGTTGTGGCGGCCTCAGTGGCTGCAGCCTGACTTTGCACATTCTGCTGATAAAATTTATGAGTCTGTGTTTTCTGGTTTTAAACAGTTTTTCCACAGATATTTCAGATCGGTCCACTACAGACGGAAAGGCTGCGAGGTGTGAGTCAGTGCTGTAAGGCTGACAGCCTTTGTGAGGAAGCCAGTGTTGTATCGACACAAAGCTGTCCGGCGTCCAAGGTTGCCTCCTCTTGTCCTTGTTGTTGTCACAGCAACAGAAAAAGGCCTGGATGTTGGAGAAATGGGCTGGCTCCTTTTTTTTTTTTTCCTTTTTTCTTTTTTATACGTTTAGTCCCATGATGCTCTTCAGTAAATCAGTGGAGGTCACTCAGTTTTCAGGGTAAAAAGAAGTATGGAGTGAGACTGCAATTCAGCTCATTCTCAAAACCAGCTGTTACATCTCTACCGCTTGAATTTTTTAAAATCAAATTTAATATATTGCAGTTGTAAGGCCCTAAAATATGAATCCATATGTTCATGTTTCTGTGACTGACATCCTCGTCTGCTCCTCTCCTGCAGGTTTCTCCTGAGCTGCCATCTGAGGAGGGGAGCCCACAGCGGCCCTCTCCCCTGGGACACCATGAGAATACCGTCTCCAAAAATAGAGGTCTCCTCCTCTCCTTCCAACCCTTCTGCTCTTCCAGGTATCTGTCGCTTCCATACGCTCACAGATCATCCACAGACTCCTTCAGAGAGATGATCTGCACTCTGCTGAAGAATGCTGTTGGTGGTTTTTGTCAAGCATTGCAGGGAGATTGCGTAGCAGACTTGCAAAGTCAACCCAAGGTTAAGTGTGTTTGTGTGTGTGTTTTTGTCTCCATTGATTAGATATCACTATTATTAGCTACATCTCTATGCAACCTGAACTATGCTTGGCTATAAAGGGATGGCATATCATGGCTGTATCATGCGTGTCTGGAGCTGAATCGAACTTGACTGTGATGTGTGTGTGAGTGTGTGTGTGAGTGTGAAACGGGGTGTTGGAGCTAAAAGAGAAGTGTGCTGCTGATGACTGTTTTCAGCTTTAATTAGCACGCTTCTGTTTCTGTCTGGATCACAGCTCACCTTTTTATCTCTGAGGACAAAATGACAGCTATAAACATGTTCAACAGAACCCTCAGAGCCAAAGCAAGACCAGATATAGGAAACAGAATTTTCAGAATAATGATTTATATTATGAAGAATTTGGAGATAGATTGAGACGAGGGGGTCATGAGATACAGAACAACCCGTGAGCATGTGCATTCAGCTGGCTGCCGGCTATTCCTGTGTTTTCTTTCATGTTTAGATGAAAGCTAATTCCCCTCCAGTGCTGAAACCGCTTGACATGTTGATTTATTAAATTATTTTTCCAAGCTGAATCTCTGGCCACATCTATGCCAGGTGAAATGTCATCCTTACAGATGTGTGGAAATATATTTCCTAGACTTCTCACATTGAGCCAAGCCTGCATGTTATTCAGCCTCATAAATTCAAATCCCACAAGTTTGAATTCTCTATTTCCAGTGACAGAATGAACCGTCTCGGGATTGCATGTGTATAATTTAATCTCTTGATGTTCGGGATGATGAAGTGCTGTATTGTCAGGTTGGCAGTCGGTTACCCCTGAGGTGTTTCTCTCATCTTTTTTTTTTTGACATGTTAACTTGCCAGCCTGTTAGACATATCGAGCCTCGTAGGCTACCTGTCGGACAGGATGATGGTTGTTGTTGTTGTTTCCTTCCTTTGCTTCCTTTGATAACACACGATGGTGTCAGCTGGAAGTAAATTCCTTGTCAGCAGGTTTTTGATTTCCTACAGCAAGTCAATATTTGTAAAAGACTGTCTATCCATCCATTTGTCTATCTATCCATCCATTTGTCTATCTATCTATCTATCTATCTATCTATCTATCTATCTATCTATCTATCTATCTATCTATCTATCTATCTATC
>JAQNCA010000004.1:10067126-10086333 GCA_029783725.1 Acanthurus tractus
GGCTGCCAAAGGAGTGTGTCCTTGGACTGCCCTCATCTCTGACGCACACCCACCCACCCTTTTTACACACACACACATACACACAAAAACACACATACATACACTTTTGCCACTGGTTCAGTTACTTTCTCTCTCTCTCTCTGGAGCAGACTAAGACAAAACTAGGGCTTGCATGTGCATACACACACTCCCAGGTACAGGAATAAATACACTTGCTGCTGCTGTGCCGTGTGTGTTTAAACATACACAGTGGAAGCTCTTAGACTGAGCTCAGACGTCTCATCAGGGATGCAGCAGGGATCCTGTCTGCAGAGAGAGAGAGAGAGAGAGAGAGAGAGAGATCTCATCTAACGTGGGGTAGAAAGGGTTGCTGGCTGATTTACAAGGCTGAGGTGTGTGTGTGTGTGTGTGTGTGTGTGTGTGTGTTTGTGTGTGCCGTGCATGTGTTTGCAGCTACTCCTGAAACTCTAGGTGGTGTGTCGAATATTCACACAAACCGCATCCAACACAGCACGCTGACCAACACAGACACAGTGATGAATAAAAGTCCACACACAAGGGGTAAGTATGCCAATGCGCTCATCTTTTTATTGCACAACAATGTATCGTCTTTTTACGAACGCTTAAACGACATTGCCACTGACTGACAGACCAGCTTATTGAGAGAGACCAGGGTGTGGCTCTGTTCTCGGCCAGCAGAGGTGGTGATCAAGACAGCCTTTTAGACGCAGGCTCAAATCAGCCCCGTGCCCTCGCCCACCAGCTGTGCATCTCAGTCTGAAAAGACTGGATGGCGAAAACAATTATCACCAGCATTCCAAGTATCCCTCTAATCCTTTGAGATCGATTTAGAAGTGCTGCGGCTCGGGCTGGGAGCTGATTTGTCCCCGGACTGTAGACATCAACTTAGACAGAGCTGGCATTCTGAAATACTTGAACCTTTTTATTAAGAGCAGAAGCCGAGCACAGCCTGAGATGGTTGCGGTTTGGCCTCCAGAGAGATAGAGAGGACACATGCTGTGTCAGATATCTGTGCTGTTGTCTACATGGTGCTGGTAAAGTGTGTCTGGATGCCCACATCGAGCTGCTCGTGCATGCTGTGGAATGCTACTAAGTGTTGGGATGTGCTAGAGTCATTTCTAGGAGCATTACAGTGTTGAGTTTGGTTTGTTGTTTCTTTTTTAGAACAAGTGGAGTTGTGACCGTGTAATACTTTCCAGCTTGTGCTGGCATCTTTCTCGGCTTCACATGGGTTTCAAACCCCTAAATGGCATCATATTCTCCAGTGGGACCAACATTATAGAAGGAAAGGCACAGGAACACACACACGCACACACAAACTCAAGCACACAATACACAGAGTCCTGAAGCAGAGAGAAGGCTTAGGTAAGCTAAGCAGGCTACAGTAGCTACGACACAAAGATTTAACTGTTAGACTAAATAAAATCATTGTACAGTAGTTGGTACACAACAGTGTCTAGATTTGAAGGTCCCACTAAGATTCATACACAGAACTCTGCTTAGATAAGAAAAATACAAGCATGCACTCTGCTATTATCTGTCAAGGTAACTCAACCGGGTGTCAGGCTTGTGACTGCAGAGGCTCGGGAGCCACATTCAGCCTTGAAAGATCTTTTTTTTTTAAATTTTTTTATGGCAAACACCAGATCAAGTGTGCAACCAGCATCAGAGTTTAAAGTGCTGTGCAACAACATGGTTTGAGGAAGATTTTCTAGCCCGTGCACAGCCTAGTTTTGCTTCTCTATTGATATAGTGCGGGCATTTTTTTCCCCATTTCAATGATCATTTTCTCCGTCATTTTTGGCTGTGCAGCAAGCAGGTCATCTAAGCTAACGTCTAGACTGCCGATATCCACCAGAAGCCTGTCAGAGCTCACCCTCTCACTGTAGAAAATGTTTCTTGTACAGCAGGTTGTGGAAAAACACAACAATGTGCCCCACATTTCTGTGTATACCATATGTACAGAACATGAAAGTACAGAGTACAGCGCGCATGGTGTTGGAAGGCTCAAACCAACAAAAATGTGCAATTTTGTGTTTCCCGAATCAGGGAAAATTATAGATACTGACATTGTCATTTTAATTCAGCAATCCTAGTCTTCACCTAATGTTTTTTTTTTTTTTTTTTTACATATATTGCAAGTTGAAAATAAAAACACATATTTGCATTTTTACAGGCACATACATACCACAAAAATAGACTATGTGGAAACTAGATATACTAGGCACAAGGTATATACAGTCCATGTGCATGGGGCACATTGCAAAAACAATAACCAAACAAAATATACCAATAAATCAAAGACACTTTTACAAACAAAAAATAATACCCTGATTTGCTAACATATCAACACCAAGGCATTCAGTACCCTTAATATCTGGTACAGCAAGAATGAGAGGTTTGAAACTTAGATACTCTCAATAATTGTCAGTCAGTGTCAAAACATGTATGAGGGATTTCAATCCCACTTCACAGCAAGGTCCAGAAGAAGAACCATTAAACAATCGCACTTTGAACCCCCCGTCATCAGGCCAATACAGCGCTACATCACACACACACACACACATGTCGACAGTGGCTGGGGGCCAACTGACCGAACACACTCTGTGACACAGACACAAAACAGAAAACTGACAGACGCGTGCGCTTTGCCAGGGCGGTATCAGCCTCATGGCTGAGGGTTGAAACAGAGTGGTGCTGATCAAAGTGTCTGGGATGCTGCCATCCTTTGAGTGGGAGTGAATTACACACTACAGTATCTTACTGGATGGATGCAATGAAATAGAGACGGTGTCTGATATTGCCTGAAACATTAGCTCTTTAACTCTCCTTCCATCTTGCTCTCACTGACTGTGGACTCATTCAAATAATATCAGCACAGTCCTGATAGCAGCTTAATAGGGCAAACTCTGGTATTAGCACAAAGGAATAGGGAAGAGGACCAATTGATTGCACTGGAACAGTATTGAAGCACACAACGGCTACTGACGCAAATGGACTCGGTTCATTCACAATTACAATGGCATTTTGGCATGTACCTTTCCCATAAGGAAAAAAAAAAGCAATACAAAGTTCCTGTGTTGCTGATGAAGCAGGTTGCAGCACTGTGACCCAGCTATGATAAAGGACAAGGTTTAGTGCTCGTTACTGATCAAACAGAAAGTGAGGATGTGGCTACGCTTCAGAAACAATGAACCAGGGTTTACAAGCCATATAATGAAGCCCTTGGATTAAAACAATCACCTTTACACCTTGTTTCAAGACCAAAACAGCTCTAAGGAAAAGTGATGAACAAAGTGATGACAAAACAGCGGCACAGAACAACTGAAGGGTTTTAACTCCATTAGATCCTCCTTTTTTTCCCCAGCCAATCAAAATTCAAGGGGAATTTTGCAGCATGGCTAAATCAACAAGTTGATTATGGTAAGATACACAAGTCTACATAAATCAATGGAAAGCCACGCTGCGGCGATCAATACGTCTCTCTGGAAAGGTAGCAAACCTGAGTGAAATGTCCATCGCATTGACTTTACAGTTTGGCTGCCGATCGATGCTCAGAGCCGAAAAAGTTGGGCGCCGTGTTTATTTAACACACTGAATCAGCTGCCTATTTTCTGTCCCAATTGGATTCCCTTTTCGTCTTTTCACAGTTTAACCAGATAATGGGTCCAGGAGAAGTACTGCAACCTTTTTTTTAAGAGAATAGAGCATTGATTTTCATTTTGATTACAAGGTCGAAGTGCAACAGAAGGTGCTTAACTGAATGTCCTCAGTGCTCTCTCGGGACCGAGGAGTTCAAAGTAGCAAAGACTCGCTCTCGTTCATGCCTTCCTTCAATAGATGATCTTAAAAAAATGTATCATGGCATGTTTGATCTAAGGATAGGGTGTAAGGGAGGGGGGTAGCATACAGGTTAAATACAGCAACGTTCTACCCAGAGAAGCATCATCGAACCTAAAAAGATCACTCAGCAGCACATACAGCGATGCCTACAACCCCCTTGCATCATAAAAGCCTCTTTAAACCTCTGTCCCTTTATTTACATGGCAGTTTAGATCTGATTCGCTGTCTTCCTTCTCCTATGGCATACATTCAGCAAGAGAAGGCTTTTGGGTTCAGCAGGATCAGAAAATTTAGAATAAATAAAAGCAAAGCTGCATCCCAAAAAATTTGAGCAATAGGATTGTTGCGGATCCAAATGTTGAGACATTCGTGGGATTTTTGGGGTAACATGGGGCTTTGATAGGGAGCAAAGATTTTATAAGGGAAGCGTTCTTGTTGCCAACCCCAAACCCCCGATTTCATCTTACTGTTTATCATCTCATAATGGGCTTTTAAAGTGGCATTTCTGAGGATCTGACTTGCTGAACTCAAAGCGTGGATTCCTCCTGCGACTTTTAGACCAGTTTTAAGTTTATCCCGTCTGTTTCTACGAAAAAAAAAAAAACTGACAGAGCACGACCTCTCATTCCCTCAGACATTTTTGGTTAAGGTAACAACATGGTCACTGGATTACAATACCTCAAGTGAAGCCACAATAGCTGCTGGATTCTTTAAGATTTCACATTAAAAAATAAAACAAAAAGGAAAAAGAAACAAGTTCACTTTCCTGTACAGCATATGTATAGATATTTATATTCATATATATTTATATATAGGCGGGGTAGAGTATTGCAGAATTATATTGCATGTGTTAATCAATAAACCTAGACAAAAAACAAGCAAGTATACAGTATGGGTTGTTCACAAATGTTTTCTTTCAATAAAGCTCAGATTATTTCATCACCTCTGCCTTCAGGGTTACAATCAGTACGCTGACCGAACAGCTGACGGCCATCCAGATGTTTCATGAAAACTGGTCAGTGCCACCGTCAGCACGTCAAACCAATCACACTTGACAAAGCAGTGTAGAGAGAGTGTGTGAGTCCGTTCTCTGAAAATAGAACCGAAACGTACCGACAAACTCACGCACACAAACTTACACCCACATATATACATACACGCAAACCAAATATATGGCTTCTAACGTTGAATCAAGGCAGTTAAATAAATGGCATTTTTCTTCTATGTTTCTTTTTTAGTTGATACAGACACAACCGGACTTTGTGTTCAAGCTCAACTTTGGTTTGGGTAGATACAATGAATATAATATCCCTCCGTACTTTTTTCATCAACTATTTACACATCGATGTAAGATCGACCAGCGGTCTAAAACACTATTTTCACTACTATTTTAAACAATATGAAGAGCAACGTGTTCTTTTGCTACGACAGCTTATACGGAAAAATTACACTCAAAACACTTTTTGAACGCTTAAAATGTCATTGTCGTTTGACCTCAAGTCCCTGATTTTCATTTTTAAGTCCAGCTCCTGCTAGATTGCATTGCATGGATTCTACACAGTATGCAATAGTTACATTAATCATACTTTTCTTCAACTCTTTACAGTAAAGACAGCGATATACAGTAGGTGTTTGGAAGCAGAGTGTAAGGGGTGATACTAAGACTAAAGGTGCTGGCACAGTAGACTAGACCAGTTCAACCTTAAGTTAGACTAGTTAAATTGTATAGACTCCTCCTAGCCAAAGTGTCTCAAGACTTTGAGTTGCTCTTCTCCTTCTGCTGACACCAGCACACAGTGCATCCAGGTCGAATGACTGGCGGCGCTGGCGGTAGCTGATTGGTCATTTAGCAGGCTGACAGATCAGCTGGACTGACTTAAAACAAACAGATTCTCCTACAAAAAAGGCCTCTTTCCTGAACTCTACCAGGGTCACAAGTTGGAAGACAGCCGGGATCTGGCAGAGTCTAGCTCTGGAAGGCTGACAATTGAATCTTTCTTGGGAACTCCAGATTCTGGAGGTCCTGATCCAGCAGCTGCTGCTACTGCCCCCGCCCCGGCAGGTCCACCGGGAGGGGGTGTGGAGGCAAAGGCCACCCTCTGTTGAGCCCCTGCCGATCTCCCCACCCCTGAGGGCCCTGGCAGGTTGGGCTGAGGGGGCTGAGGGGGACCGATGGAGTTGTTGGAGGTGTGGGTGGATTGCGGAGGGCTTGGGGCTGCGGAGGCAGCTTGTGGTGTTCCCTCCTGGGGGAGTGAAGGCTGGGAGGCAGACAAGGCCCGGGTATCCTGACTCAAGCTGCCTGCATGAAGGGAGTGGGTGCTCTTGTGTGAGGCAGGCCTCTGCTGGGTCTGTGTGGGGCTGGGTGCATGGTGCTGTACTAGGGACAACTGGGAACCAGAGGGTCCTGCGCTCGCCATGTACTGGAAAGTCCGCCCTGAAGCTGCGAGCGGGCTTTGGACAGGTGGGCTGGAGATTGCAGATCCAAACGCCCCTCCGAACGCCTGAGGGGGTTGAGACTGCAGAGGTGACATGGAGACCGGGCTGGACAGGTTCTGCATCACCTGGAACCTTCGCACCATCCGAGGAGACTGCAGAGTCCCTGGACCCACCAGGGGACTCGCCATTTGAGGACAAAAGCTCATGGCCACAGCCTGCTGGAGGGTGGCAATAGCTGAGCCTGTCTGTGGCTGGCCAGGTGGAGCAAATATACCACCGATGGAAGGGGTCATAGACATGGCCCGCGGCCGCTGCAGGTCCACCAACTTCACCATTTCACGGTCGTACTTGACAATCTCCTGGATCAGCTCGTTCTCCTGGTTGTTGAAGACACCAGAGTTGAGATCGTGCTGAACCTTGTGCATCAGGATGGAGTTCTTTTTACCTGCGGAAAGAAAGGAAATGAAT
Organism: Acanthurus tractus; assembly: GCA_029783725.1. NCBI lineage: Eukaryota > Metazoa > Chordata > Actinopteri > Acanthuriformes > Acanthuridae > Acanthurus > Acanthurus tractus. Next base: position 10,073,895 of record JAQNCA010000004.1, read on the forward strand.
CGATTAATAAAAAGCTACAAACAAAAAATGAGAAAGGACAGGACAGAAAGGACAAAAAAGAGGGGCAAAGCATAAAGGAAACAAGAGGATTTGGAAAGACGGGACAATATGAATTAGATGTCGCGTGTGATGTCCTTCACATCAGGTACATCCTCTAGCAGAACAAGCCCTGAGGAAAATGGATGTGTCACGGTGTACTCTCATCTACTGTTACAGTGTCCAGTGTCATTCTGAGGGAACAGCACAGCTCATTTTACTGCCTATTTTAACATTAATATTATGGAAATGCCTGCCATGCAAAATATTATTTCATTTTCGATTTCATTTCATTCAATCATTTCATTTTCTAGGGTGCATTTCAAACTGCTTTGTTATTTTGCATGCAGACTCTTATTGTCGCTTCCACTGATGTTTCCACACTGATGTTGCCTGCTTTTGTGCTGCTAATCATACGTGTGACTGTGTAAAAGTACCCATTTGTCAGGCTCTAATCTTGTGAATGCAGATTACCTATGCGGTCCAGGCGGTCGATGGCAACAGTCTCGAAGGCTCGTCTCATCATGGGATATTCTTCCAGCACCTCATTGAAGTGGTCAACAGACAGCGAGTAGAGTCGACAGTAAGTCTCGGCTCGTACGCTGGCTGTCCGCCGACCCCTTGTCAACAAGCAGATCTCTGGAAAGAGGAAGAAGAAAATGAAACAACTTTTAAAAAAACAACTAAGAGTGGCATCCCCAGAAAATCCATATGTGAGCTACAAATCGTATCATACCGCCAAAATAAGAGCCATCAGAAAGTTTCATTGCCAGAGTGCCCTTGGTGATGACGCTGCAGACTCCATGCTGAATGAAGTACATCTTCTTTCCAATGGTCCCCTCTCTTATAATGTAATCATGTGGCTGGAAAACCTCAAAGCGCAGCTTGGTCAACATGGCTGTCACAAAGTTTGGCTCTGCGTTGGCAAACAGTGGCATGGAGGCCACCAGCTTGCGACAGTTGAAGTTTACGATTTCCTGGGAAAAATCACATTGTTTGGTGAGTTTAAGGACAAGAGATTGTCAGCATACAACTGAGGCTCCACACTGCACGCATTCTACTCATTTATATATGAATGATGTGCTTGGGGATTAAGGCATAGAAGTGAGAGATGCACAATAACATCAGAATTGGCCGAAAGAGATGCTTTCTGACATCATCAGCAATCAGACCAAATCAGGAGGAGTGTATTTGCATTCTGTAGAATTCAACAATATGGAATCCCTAAATAAAATGCATTTAATTATGAACAAAATACTAAATGAGGCTTAAAACAACTGTTTGAAGTACAACTTTAATGTATTATACTACAAAAAAAAATTACAAGTTAATACCGATTTGCGGGTATTATTTAAGTCTTACCTCTCTGAGAGGCTCGCTGAGTTCTCCCAAAATGCTCTCCTCATCAAACATCTTGCCCTGGTATCTGTGCTCATAATAGTCATGGATTTTCTGTCGGAAGTCGGCTGGCAGCTTGTGGAAGGACATGTACTGCTCCACTTGTTTGTACTGAGAGGGAGCAGGGTGGACAAAGATAATGTTCTGTTAATACAGTACAAATAATCTTTTTGAAAGCATCTTGGTTTCTTTTCCACTGTCACAATGTTTGATAGCTTCTGTTAAATAGACCAAAACCAACAATGCATCGATTTACCAACAGGTCTTGTGTGAGTAGTCAAAGCCTGATATGGATTATTTATTTGTGGCATGCAGATCTATTGTTGTCCAAAAACTATAAAAAACCACATTATTGAGCAGCTCTGTTGCGCTGAGTAACACATTCCTTCATTACGGTGAAAATAGAAAGTGCAGTTACTTCGAGTTAATTCCATATACACAGTCATCCTGCTGTTAAATGTTAACTTAAAAGATACTTAAACATACACTTTGTTACTTATTTTGGCTATGCAGTTGGATGAAAAATATGAGTTATTCTAATTAAAACAACAAACGTAAACATGAGTTTGAAGTGCAGTTTAGGCCTGCAAGAAGAGTCATAGTTTCCCTTTCAATGGATAATTCTCTGCAGCAGAAAATAATGTAACTAATGCATTATTTACTCTTGTTTGAATAATTTTCTCAAAACTACAGTGTCCAGCTCTTTTATGTAACTATTCAATATATTTAGAAACTTCCTACTGTTTTACATCTAGGGATAACAAATTGACTTGAGGCTACACTCTTCTGGCAGGGAAAATAACAAGGTAAAAAAAACACACACCCATATTGTTAGCTTTTTACCTTTTTATAGACTTAGTTGACAGTAACAGAGATACAGAGTAGTGCCAGTGTTATCATTCAATTAAAAAAAAATTAAATGATACTAAACATAGAAAAAATGCACAAAAACCCCTGGAAAAAAAGTCAAAGTCATCCACTAACCTTGAAAAATACTTGCAAGGTTATGAAGCAATTTATTTACCATTTTTAAAGCACGAGAGCTCGTCCATGTGCATCTGTTTCTTTGTACACATTTATCCATACAAATACAGCAGGAACTGAGGTTCACATCCAGCAAGTTTGTAGATGATACTTTTGCTTGTCCCAACCAGAACAAAGCAGCAAACTATATTCACTGATACGATTTTCAGTTCAACATCTGGTTCCTGAACTACACTTTAAACATGAAAGTCCTGTTATAAATCCTCCCTTCATGAAGGTTATATTGTTCAATGGTATTAGGGGTGGGGCAACAAATCAATACAGCATAGTATCTCAGTATTTTGTGTGTCAATATTGTATTGACACAAGGACACCAAGTATTGATCTTTGAATACTACAAATACAATTAAACTTTTGAGTATCTGACTAAAAAAAATCAATTGCTATTTCACTCTACTGTATACAGTGATGGTGCTGAGTTTTGTTTCCTGTGAAGCCAGCAGAGGTCAGTGGGATTGGTAGATTTTGTTTCTGGGGACATATTTCGTAGATAACAAAAAACAAATAGGATATATGTAATAGCAAAACTTAGCACATTGCAAAATGCTTACAGTCTCCAAAATCGTATTGTAACTTTAATTCACATCATGTTATTTCTGCCAACAGAGGTCTCTCTGTCAAAAAAATTAAAACAAGTAATTAAAATTTAATGAGTTTATCAGTAATTTGAGGTCACTGAATGTGTTGATGGCCTCTGGTGATTCATACCCTGAAAGTTTATATTGAAACTGCTTTCGAGAGGTTTGGGTCAAATTTATGACCCTTTTGGAGGCGATGGGTTACACTGCTGTACTTTAAGAGGCCCTCAGAGGTTTTTCTACTATTTTATTTTCAAGTGGACAAAACACTGCAAACTCAAACTTCGGCCTCCTAAAGGGGTGCAGCTTATAAAAGAGGTACCTTTCTGAGAATGATGATTTTCCAGGGAGTCGACGAACACAAACAGCCACACCAAAGAGCACAAGCACACGTCCTTCAGCTGTCAACTGAGATGAACACACTCGCCCATTGATCAGTGCTACCTGGAAGTTAATCAATGCCAGATCAATAGAAAGTGATGCGTCCAGTTTGGCAACAACACAAACAATCAGCCTCTATTGTTGAGATATGCTAATCACAATCCATCCAGGTACCACCGAGACACCAAAAACGTGGCCAGGCTGCAGAGAGGGCAGAGAGTGATAGATGTGGCAATAAACAGAAAAACTGTTGGGAGAACAAAGCCTTTTCTCCTTGTACTTTATTTTCACGCCCTGTGCATTTCAACCTGTCTCAAGCGGAAAGCTTCATAAGATACACAGCTCAAGTCTGCACCTATAAAGCTGTCCAAAACACGGCTTTGAGTGACAGCTCACTGGGCTCACAACTTCTAGGGACTGAGAAAGTCATTGTCCGTGTCGCCTCTTTTCCGTCTGCCCTAAAACTCCAAAAGGCCATAAAAGCTATCAGCTGGCACCTCCTGACAATGTCCTCAGCAGGTCTGCTTCAGAGTAGCGAGACCGCCCCACGGCTGGAAGGTCCCAGGTTCATTTCTGCTACAGACAATATTACATCGACGGCCCTGTGTCCTGCCAGAGGCCCCAAGCAAAACAATGAGGTCCACCTGTTTGTATGCTGTTACAAGCTCTGGATCCTCAACAGCATCAGATAAACGCCTCAATTGGAAAATGTTTGTTTTATAAAACAGACAGACTTGCTCCCTGTTTCCTAAAGAGAGACACATTTGGCAAACAATGATAGTTCTTGTTGTATACAACTGCATACTTGTGTACACAAGCCTGCGGTACAGAGAAACAATGAAATTCCCACTTTTCTGCCTTTATTACAGCAGAATATTAACTCACACTTTGAGCTAAAAAACAACCTAGACACCATACTATACACCGGCTCCAGATTTAACAGAACTAGGATCACACAAGCTCAAGCAACTAATTACACTAAATTACGGATTATATGCACAGTGCAGTTACAAGAACTTGAAAATTGATCTGTATGGCAGCATGTGATAATTATAATGGAATTAAAAGTGCTGATTCTCACCTTTATTTGAGCGTTATTACATCTACATTTGATGAACTGCGTGAGAGCTGTGCTTTTATACATAGTATAACAGAGAGCTTAAATGGGCTTCATATTTCATGGCTGGTTGCATAAACTTGGCTGCCTGTGGCTGGTTGGACTCTGTGACCCACACTTATCATCGGATGCTTGGCAACTTCCAGGTTTGTACTTAAAGCTATTGACAGTTTTTGCCTATTTCAAGCACTTTTAAAGTTCAATCTCATCTTCAGCAAATGAAGCATTACATTGATAGAGGTGTATTTGGGAATATCATCCTTGTGCAATGTCCCAAAGAAGGGGAATATAAAAGAGTGCACATGTTGGTCATCCACTAGAGTGCCATGTTGACTATTTTTTGGGCAAAATTTAAAGGTGGCTTGTTTAGGATTGTTAAACATTTTACTCAATAAAATAATCTTCACAAATTAACACCAGGATTACAATTCTCAATGTCACTGATAACTAAACTACCTATTACTGTATACTATGCACACATTGTAAATCAATAAGTCTACGAGTTGGAAAGTTTTAGATAAAATAGTTTGTAAGAGTTCGAGCACAAAGACAGTGAGGCTGTAAAGGAAGACCGGAGAGCAGATCAACAGCGCAACACAAGTTGGTGTAAGTTAAGTAAAAGGACAACTTTTAAGCATTAGACCCATATAAACTCCAGTTTGACAAAATGTTCTTATCCTGTTTAACTGTCAATCGCTTGTTTGTAATTGAATGTGAAATGGTTTTGTGCTTCTTAAACAGAGAGACGCCATGTTTTAAGTGTATGTTCGATTTGTCTGGGAGGGGATCAAAGATTTTAGGTTGTAATTGTTGCCCTCCAGATTCACCTGGTGACCTTTTCCTTCAGGTCAAACTCTGTCCATTATGTTGTTATTGCAAACTGATGGCACTCCCATTAACCTCAGCTGTACCCTAATCTGTTTTACACACTGTTAGCATGCTAACATTTTAAGCTAAGGTGACCATGGTAACTACTCAATATGTCATTTTGAGCATGTGGCCCCTCTCTGCCAAAGTACATCATCACAGAGCTGCTAGCATGTCTGTAGGTGTGTGTGGCCACTTAAACTGAGTAGATAATAGTCTGAACAACAGACACTTTTACGGAAGTTTTACATAATGCTGCCCTGTCACATGAGGAACACTAGGTGGTAAACATTTAAAGCCTCATGATCCCTGACCTGTTACACTCTGCTGGACGGTGAAATCAAATACTTTTCTGTATGTAGGTCTGTATGCCCCACTAGAGTTACACCACACAGGCTTCTGTTTCTGCAGAGGTAATGTTGGTAAACCGCGACCTCACACTGCAGGACAGGAACAGCATCGTCACTCTGCCCAGAAAAAAACCAAAGCGTGTTTCTGACTGATGCCGTCACCAACACCGCTTCCGTCCACCATGTAACATAAACATAAATAAACCAACGTTTTGAATAATTCAGCATCTACGTAAGGAAAGGTGTCTGAGACGGGGGGAGGGGTGGGGGGGGGCGCAGCTCCTCTGATGGAGTTACAACGACGCAAAGTCTCACCTGCCTGAGTGACTCTGCTTCCTGACATCTGCAGATGGAGAGTGGCCTGAAGAAATGACCCCGTGTCACAACTTTTTACCCGACGTGTCAGAGCCAACCCTGCAGCTGGTGCTCCTTTCACAGAATAATAGTGCTGATTATGAACAAAGCGTAGGTGTGGTGGGTTTGGCGGGATGCTGAGGGAGAACCTCACACTCCCCGCAGTGATGCAGCGACCGAGCAGCCGCGGTTAGACTCCAGACTCGTTCCTGCAGATTGTGACTCGGCTGAGTTTGAATGAATGAGGCAGCAAAAATCATTTAAAAAAAAAAAAGGCCTATCTGATGGAACGTAGGTGGTGGCTTTTTAAAAGATGTGACTTTGAGAGCCATGTCACAACGCGCCGTATCGATCATCGCCACGCCAACCTCAAATCTCTCCGGTGTCACAGAGGAGAGGGAGCAAGTGTTTGTCCGGCACGTCACAGCACCCACAGGGGACTGACAAACACCCAAATGAGAGTGAAAACGACATCTATTTTCTGTGTCACTTTGATGAGTGTGTGTGTGTGTGCCGCAGCAAAAAAAAAAAAAAAAAAGGCTCCAGTGGCATTTTGTCATCTAAAAAGCTGTTTTTGGAAACTCTTTGTATTTTCTGATTCGTTATTCAGAGTTTTGTCTTTGACTTTGTTGATATTTTTCCACTTTTAAGCCCCTAATCTACTGACCCGACATAGCCCAGCTTTATCATCCCACTTTTTTTTCTTTCCTTCAGTTCCTTTCATTTCCCCTTCTTTCCTTTACTAGTCTTTCTTTTCATTAGTTTCCTCTTCTTTTTTAATTTGGCATCCTATCTAGTCCTTCCTTATTCCTTTTCTATTCTTTTGACTCTCTTTTCTCTCTCTCCTTCCTTTTCCTTTCTCTCCTTTTATTGCCCTCCCTTTCGTTTTAATTCCTTTACTTTTTTCTTCTCTTTTTCTTAAATTTTCATTCTTCTCCAATCCTGTTCCTTTGCATTAAATGCCTCTCCTTCCCTTTTCTTTCTATCGACTACTTTTCTCTCTTTACCCTCCTTTCCTTTCCTTTGCCTTTCCTCCCTTTATTTCCTTTCCATCCTTTCCCTTTGTTCTGTCCCTCTCGTCCTGCTCATTCATCCCACAACTTCTCTCCATTGGAAATTCTAATTTGGGTTCATCCCAAACGGCCATGTGGATGTATAATTCATTCACTTAATTCCCTGCAAAATCGCCTCATTATATTATGAAGCACATCCACCAAAGAGAAGAAGATCAGATAGCAGTAAGTCAGACTTTGTCTTGTCTCTCTTCGGTTTGGAGATGTGTACACAGGGGAGGAACAACACACTGTGGGGTCTCGCACAGTACAAAGTCTCATTAAATGAAAAGGGGCTTCTAAGGAAACATTGAAAAATCCTATAATTTCAGTCAAAGGGAGTGTCGACCAAAGGAGACTGATAAGGACTCGTTCATCAGGCACGCTCTCTGCTATAGTAGTGAATATCATTTGGCACCACTAAAGGGAAACTGTTTTTGTTGTAGACGCTGGCGCAGGACTCACGTTGGCTACGATCTCTGCAAAGTCTGCCTGGTTGTGGATAATTGGAGAGATCAGTGACAAACAGTCTGGCTAAGAGAGGATAGATCATGGTTGTTGGTGGTGGCAGGAAGAGGAGGAGGAGGAGGAGGAAGAGGAGGAGGAGGTAGAAAACAATTTTGTAACCTGTCTGTGCCGAGGCAGAGGGTTCAGACTGCTGTCTGCTCCCTGTCTTGCTGAGTGAGATTAGTCTCCCAACCCACTGTGAGGCCATTAAGAGCTGATGACTGATGCAAAAGGTGTATCTGTGTGGAGACTATGACTAGTCTGCTGTCTGTTGCATGTCTTAGGCTCCTTTTAACAAGAAGAGGAAGAAGAAGAAGAAGAAGAAGAGAAAATAAGAAGTAAGTTACAAAGTTATAAAAGTTACAAATGTGTTAAAAGCCTGGCAGCAGCATTTTGCATCACTGCAGTTTTTGGATGTTTTGCCTGCTGATACTAGAGTAAAATGCTTAACAAAACTCAAGCCTGGAGGGAGAAAAGTGTGGATGACCTCTTTTAATTTTTGTGATGATTAACAGGTTTGCTATTATATGGACTGAATCAAATGAGAAACATTATAAAAATCTGCATTAAATTTAATGCTGTAAGAGGTTTACTAAAACTACCGATTTTAAAATGTTTACATCTGTGCTTTTCCTTCTGTGAAGGCTCAAAATGTCTGCTGTGAAAAATGTTCATCCCATCCGAAACCATCCTGTCAAATTGGATTTGCATTTCACAGGAAACAAGGAGGTGATGTCGTGTTTTTAGAGCATTTTCTGAGTTATTTAATAGCTGCACACTCTGACTTTAACATAGTTAGTATAGTGATCCAACATGATTATATATCTTCAAACAATGTCATTGGCCAGCTATTCTACTTTCAGTTGTGGCCAAAAGCAGCAGGGGAGGGAATGGTGTGCATAGTCTTGTAAAAACTGTGGGAGCTTGCATGGCTAGCAGGCTTACAACAGCAGTTCACAAAGCTGTAAATTACACAGCATTTTGCTGTCATTAACCTCTGTCACTGTCCTTGCAGTCACTGCAGTCAGGTAGCGTCCTTTTGTCTCTGCAGCTCACACTATTAGCTGTGCAGCTATAAAACAAGAACATACAATATTTCCTAAAAGAGACATCAATTTAACGTTCACCCCCTAAACTGACACAAAAGGCCGCCATGATCACATGTCAGAGTTTAATCAGACTAAATGAATGACTGAGGAACAAAATGTTGTGTGATTGCTCAGTAACAAATAAATATTAAAAGCCCTTTTACACATACACAGGTTATTCACTTATTCTAGATTAAGAGGCAAAACTTCCTGAACCAATAAGACTTTTAAAGGTGCATTACCTGCTGCCCAAGCAGTCGCAGCAAAGCAAAGAGTCAGACAGATGTCAGACAAGCACAGTGCTACATGTCCGCTCTCATGCTGTATATACATTATATTATAAACTGACAGCTAGCAAATTGGCTGCAAAACTACCATTCCTGTGCGTTATATCAAAATTCATCCTGATTTAAAAGTAGCCATGCAAATTTTGTTTGTATCCGCTTGCACTTAGTAAGAATTTCTTCAAATATAACCCCGACAAAAGTAACAGTGCTAGAAAACATTTTGGAATATTGTGTCAAAAGGGTCGGAAAAACTGGAGGTTTTTCCTGTTCTTATTCTGCCGACAATGTGTGAACACAGTATGTGAAAAGGTCTAATCAGGCAAATTAAGTAAAAAACACTTGTGTGGGTGGACCACGGGTGTGAAGGGCCTTTAATGCAGCATTTTCAAGAGACATTGCACCCTTTTTACATAAAACAGTGTAATCACAAAGTCAAAATCAGGGAATGTGATGCAGCAAAAGGAGGGTTGTTATCGGTCAAACACAGAGGTCTGCAGATCAGTACAAACAAACATCGGACCTAAACTGTGAAAAACAGAAACATTTGTAGGCTGCATTGTTTTAAAAGTGTATTAAAGATGGCACTCATGAGACTGTTTCCTTTGTTGCCCCTCTGATATGTGTTAGCCTGCACTGTCACTGTGTTTAAATAACTCATAGGTCTCTGCACCGATGCCACCAAGCCAAATTCTACCCAAATGTAAGCAGCATGGACTGTGAGAGTGGCATTACTGCTGGCCTGAAATGGAAACTGCCACACAATGCTAACTTGAGCCTCATTGGGGCTGTAACAGACTGCCAGCAGACGTGTTTTGCTAACACTCTCCAAATGATAAAAATGTCACTCACAGTCCTATCTGGAGGCGTGGCGAATTCACCCAGCAGCATCAGCATCAGCCTCACTGGCATGGCTGGCACTTTTCTGCTCTATGCTTCTTCTTAATTTTTTTTCTTTTTTTTCTAATAAACACATCTTCAGCTCAAATACTAATCCTCACAGAGCTGCAGAAAAAAAAACCTTTGCAGCAGGAAAAAAGAGAAAATCTGACAACTGGTCAGAAAATGGAGTCTGGAGAAATGCACTTTCCTGCCCTCAGCAGGAAAAAACATGTATTCTGTGACGGGGTGAGGGTCTGAAAATGAGTGAATACACATAGAGCGTTGTGAACTAGTTGCTAACACAAACACATGCATGTTTCTTGGTTATTAAACTGTACTCAAACTGGATAAAAAACAGACTCTTCGAGGATTAAACACGTACTTATACAACTCATCACATTCTTTAACACATAATCCTGCCTGTAGTGAAAATTTAACTGAATGCTTAAAACTAAGGTGGAAAAATTTCTAGCAGGTAGCCAAGTGTTGGTCTCTTTCTTGAGCGGGCTACTTATTTTTTGATTATGCTGTAATAAAAAACATTCCCGGCTCATTAAACACAAAGGGATTCTCTCTAGCCTTTTAACTCCCATCTTCGAGAAACCACAGTACAGACAACAGCAACAGTAAGCACTTAACTTGCTGAATCGCAGTCTTCTAAACCATTTATCAGACATGATTTATACCCAAGTGTCCGGCCACATGGCTAAGAAAACCCTATGGGAAGTCCTGCAAACTGCTGGCTGCTCAATAAGCCAACAAAAGCACTATGAGCAACGTGAAATAGAAAAATGTTCAAATGTCTCGCAGTGCACCAGGACTTGTGTCGACAGCGAGGCCCTCTCGTCTCCCACAGGTTTCCCCTCCCCCTCTCTTTGCTCCCTGTAGCAGACAGTTAGCAGTAGCACTGCACCTCTCAAGGACACCACCACCAGAGAGGAGAGAGAGGGGAGGAGTGGAGGAAAAAGAGAGAAATTCAGATCAGGAGGAGATGAGAGAGAGAGAGAGAGAGAGAGAGGGGAAGGGATGAAGACAAGAGGGTGATAAGAGACAAAGCAGAAATTCGGAGGGGAAAGAAGAGAGAAAAGAGGGGATGAGATAACGTAAAGAGGGGTGGTTAAAGATGCATAACAGATGATACAGAGTGCAGGTAGAGTGAGAGCCAGTGAGTGAGTGATCAGAGAGAGAGAGAGAGAGAGAGGAGGCAGCCATGGTTGCTTACGTCACCTTCAGGATGACATTGGCAGGACGCACAGGTCTGCTGCCTCATCAATTCTACTGCTGCCCAAGGGGACATCATATCACACACACACACTCTTTCTCTATGATTCTCTCTCACTCACATCAGCATCCCTCCCACACATACACACACACACACACACACACACATATGCAAGCCCCTGGCGACATGGCTCTACCTGGCCGAACACACCCGTAGCCTCTGATTGGCTGCTGAGAGCCAGCAACACTCCCCCTGTTCCCCAGCCAGCGAGACTCTGCTTGGAAACAGAGAGGCTGCGCTGTTTCCACCATAGGCCATGCTGCAGCACTGTTCAGCTCTGCTCTGATCACCATCCTCCCCATGTGTGATCGTCAGGGAAAAATACCATCTGATGTTGATATGCATTATACAGGAGGGTTAAACAGGATCTGATAATGCTTAGTTGAGGTCAAAACCTGAGGGGAAAGTGTGTCGGTGTGGCCTCATGCTACACAGAAGTAGATTTCAGACTTTTCCAAAGTGCTATTCATTTCATTCAAATACTGCTTTATGAGTGCAGCAAATGATCAATAATAATTAATTTGCTGCTAGCAATAATAGTAAATATGCACCTCTAAGTGAGCTGTTAAAATTCCAAAATCAACGAAGAGAATTTGAAAAAAATTGACCAATGTAAAAAAATTGCACTCCAGATACAGAGTCTGATTCCAAACTAAAGATATCAGCAGTAATTGGGGGATTACCTCTCCTCGTAAGATGCATAAGATGACCGCATGTAAGAAACTACACGCCAGCTCTAAACTATAAGAGATGTTTGTTCACTTACATTGTCAATATGATGTTATTTCAGTCTTGTTTTAAACCCTCTCTCTTCCTATTTGTTGAATATGTAATTAAAGAATATATTTCATCCATCAATGCAACCTTTCAAGACCTAAATCTAAAACTATGAATCTTTGAATGAAATCACTCCAACCATGTCAACACCTGCAGTTTCACAACAAACACCTCCCACTGCCACCAAATAATTGGTACCGAATGGTGAACTCTGTATTATATTTTATGAGATCAGCAAAGATACCAAGTACTCCTGAAACTCACAGAACTTTTCTTTTACTTTAAGTTGAGATATCAAATTTTCCAGAGATATCCTTGTACAATTCTGTGAAAATGAATATGAAACACTGCACAAAACATCTGGAGTGTTTACATTTGCTGGAATTCTGCAGCCTTACAAGGCAAAGAGTCAATGGCTTTTATCGTTCACATCTTATAGATT
>JAQNCA010000004.1:10086433-10099648 GCA_029783725.1 Acanthurus tractus
TCTCTTTTGCTTTAAGTTGAGATATCAAATTTTCCAAAGATATCCTTGTGCAATTCTGTGAAAATGAATATGAAACACTGCACAAAACATCTGGAGTGTTTACATTTGCTGGAATGCTGCAGCCTTACAAGGCAAAGAGTCAATGGCTTTTATCGTTCACATCTTATAGATTTAACCAAGAACTGGAACGAGCTGATACGATAAACATGTGATAGTGTCAGCCAGTTAGAAGAAAGGTGATTTTAACAACCTTAAAGTTACTGAAAAAATAAAAAAACATAATTCTTGGCTATACACTTATTTACTTTTTTATTGTGAGGAGAGTTAGATGAACACTGCACTCATGTCTGTGTTCTTAGTATGAGGTGCTAATTAAAGAGCTGTATGGGGACTGGGAGGCACTTTTTGTTTCCACTTGACAAGTTCAGGCTTGCTGTTTCTAATATTGTTAAAGCTAAGCTAAGTTTGCTAGCTGTTTGTCTTAGCTTGATATACACTGTATACAGACATGAGAAAAGTGTTCATTTTCTCATCAAAGTCTCAGTAGGAAAAAAAAATCAAGTTTTTTCCCCAAATTTCAAACGATTCCTGTGGAAAACGTGATGTAAGGTGGTAAACAGGAAACAGCAAACATAAAAGTGTTGAGACATTGGACAGAGTTGATTTAATGAAGCTCCTCACCTTTTCCTGATACTGACGTCTGGAGGAGTCCAGGGACTGGATAAGAGCTGTTGCATGGCCAATAAAAACAGCATAGCAAGTAGCTCCTACAATCATACTGAGCATGGTGAGCCAGATATCTGATAGACTCTCCGGGGCCTGCCGGCCATAACCGATGCACAGCATGTGACTCATTGCCTTGAATACAGCGAAGGAGTACAACTCTGACCAGGTATCATTCTGTAGAGAGAAAACAAACAGGTACAGACATCAATGTTACATAAAAACAGAAGTTTTGAGGGAGAGTGGAGACAAAAGGGAACTAGAAGCAAAGCTGTTGGGACAGAAGGGTCATGGAATAGCACTTACACAAATGAGAACTCTGGGGACAGAGTTGCATTAGAGGGAAAGAGTGAGGAAGAGGAAATGACATCGGGGGAATCCTTCGAGGCCTAATCAGTAAAATAGAGACAGTTTGGAAATTATTTCCTCAGAGAGGAATAATAATGAGAGGTCATTAAATATGCCCTCTCAGTGCTGTGTGAATAGGAATCTACTGCAGGCGGTGACAGCCAGACAGCGGTCACCAGGCTGCTGGTGTTTGGACTCGTAAAGGGGCAAACCTCAGGTCATAACTTACAATAACATCAAGGGTCACTGGTCATGTTGTTTGAACATCTGAAAAACAGTTGGTTTACTACAGTCGGTAAGCTGTGACTCAGTTACTCCACTGCAGCTTTATGCAAAAACTCCCCTCATCAGAAAAACAGAGGATGAATGAGCAGTCTAAACCATCTTAAGTGATACTTTTGTCCACCAGGCTTCCTTCATTTCTCTTTTCTTTCATTAGCAGTGAGGGGTGACTGTTGTAACCTCGGCCTGAACAGACTGCTGATACCAATTAATTAAAGTTAAAGCCAAAAGCCGGGGTTGAACCTTGGATTTTTTTGGCGCAGGTTTTAAATTATTCCACTACCAAAAAAAACAGTTTCCTCTGTAATGAAACTATATTATTAAAGCCTTTGACCATGGAGAAATGAAGTTAAAAACAGAATCCTAAAAACCTCTCAGAGCCTGGCTTCAAGAGTATGAAAACACTTCTATCATGGCTCCTCTCTCTCTCCCTCACACACACATACATCTCTAAATTTGTAGCAGGCAACACAGAGGTTACAGTTTAGTCTCCACTCAGATAGAAATGGTATTGAACTATATCCTCTCTTTTAACTTCTAGAAGTGCATTAGCAGTCTATTAGTGCATTTGCCACCACATTATGAAACACACCTTCTTCTCCCGGACTTATTAAAAGCAACTACATAAGCTCTGTCCCCGTCCTGTTTAATTCATATATCTCTGAAAGGTCAACATTTCATGAGCTAAGAGAAAGAACACTGTTTTCAGCTGTTTTCATCTTTGTGGCATTGCCCTTTTCGGAAAATTCAATCCATTTTTAAATAATATGTTTGGACTGAGAAGTATGTGACTCTTCTCAGTTCCTAAAAGGAGCACTGAGTCCTTGAGCTTATGTGAAAAAAATCAAAAGCAAGTTTTTTTTTTATTTAGATATTACCAGCTATGACCAGTTTAAAGGTAGTTTATATTATTCTTATTATTATGCAGAGTACAGCTGATTAGATGATGAATTGATTAGTTCCCTTTATCTCATCCTGACTTCAAAGTTTTTTGATGTTATATAGAGTACAATATATTGACTGATTAATAATTAATTTAGTCATTTTTTTGACCCTAAAGAAGTGAAGAAAAAGAACGATGTACATGCACAATAGAGCAGCCTGTGTCTTCTGTGCAGAGGTCTGTATTCGACATTAAAGAGCCACACAGTGACAGACAAACTTCTCCGTCATGAGCAGATGAAAATGAAGACTCCAAAAATAAACACAGCTCCACCAAGTGGGCTGAGGCTAAATGGTGTATGTGAAAACAGAAAGAGAAACAGTGGAGTGAAACAGATTGAATAATAGATGAACGATGAGCACTTTGATTCTGAAATAGCACAGGCAAGAGAGAGGGAGAGAAAGACTCCATATCGTCATGAGTCTCAACAGCCCTCCCCAGAGACTTCAGTTTGGGAACTAGCCGTTGCTTTGTTGGTAATCACCGTCTCCATACGCTGCAGATAGTCTGTTTGAAGTTGGCTGATAATGCAAAGGACTCTAAATTTATCTTCAAGTGTCCTAAAATGCCTTTTTGTGTATGCAGCTGTGACCTTGCTGCCTCACATTTACACTCATACGTGTATTTTACCTCCCAAACAGAATGCCTACATGCATGTTAATAATGTGTATGCAACATAATGGAAGAGGTGTGCTTGTTTCGAGGAAACAAAAGAATGACTCAATAGCCATTTTAGCAGCTCTGTAAGGCTGTTGCTCATTGGAAAGAAAAACAAATCGTGACAAATCAGTTTTTAGGCTTTAGCAAAGAAAAGGTCTTTGGCGACTTCAATAGAAAAATGTTATCAAAGGTTTGTCATGAGCATTACGGTGCTGATATGTATGAGCCCGGCATCAGGATATTACAAAGCTGGCCCGTGAGTGGATGGTGTAATCACTTTAGTTTAGCATGTTAGCATGCTAACATTTACTAAGCAGAACAAAGTACAGCAGAGACTGAGTGACGATCATTTTGAGGGGAACATATGCTTCAAATTGCAAGGGATTTTATCCAAGACATTTCACTCTGAAGCTCAAATGTCAACTCATGGTGGCACAAGATGAAAAAATCAGAGGATAGCTGAATCATTGCAATGAATTTCCTGCTGACCGTAATTGTTATGAAACATTAACATTTCATGGAAATAAATCAAAAAGTTATTGTTTCTGACCTACAGACATTGCCCTTCCTAGAGTCACTTCGCTAGTTAAAAATGAACGAAGTAAGGGGCACTCAAAGAGCTGCACAGAGGATGAACTTTTGCCCTGTCACCAGTCTCCTGAGTTCACTCGTGCCTGCACCGAGGGGTGAAGGACTGGGGTTTATAGGTGCTGGAATGGAAGAAATGACCATGGCAGGGTGAAGCAGATAATGGAGAATGAAGTTATATCACACTGAATGACCAATCAAATATGTGCGTGGCAGACGGCTGATGAGCTGGACAGATATCAAATATAATAGACACACATGTAACAAAGCCTCTGGTCTGTTCCTGTCTCACACCCACCAATTTAGTTTACAATGGCTTATCTGAGTTTATTGTACAGTCAGCTCTGTCTCCTTCTTCCTTTCTTCTCATCTGCCTCAGTGAGTGTGCTTCTCTTTACAATCTGCAAGGTGGGCAGTGGAATATGTGGTTTCTGAATGTGCAAGTCAAAGCATTCTCTGTCCCCTGAAGGTTCATTTAAAGGCCAAAATAAAGTAGTGCTAGATATTCTGATTTCAATTTGAATTCATTCTGTTTTTAGCCAGCTAACCTGCTCCGAACTGAAGACAACACATGAGCATATTTCCAAAAATATTACATTATATTAAAAGACACAAAAATTAAAAATAAAAAACACATACATAAGTAAATGACACTAGTATTTAGTGTTGTTGCAGGTACTCTACAAATTATTCTATCTCTATAGGGGTACTCCATAACTTACGTGCTGCACACCCATTAAACTGAGTGAATAATAGAGACAGATTGAGTTAAATAGTTAAAATCAACTGCAGACAAGACTCTCCAGTATGGGTCAAGCTCCATAAAAGCTTCTACATTTCCTGCTATGCAAATTAACAACTCAAATGCTTAATATAGCCTGTGTCTTTCAAACTCCATCAACTATTTTATTATCATCTGGAGGATCTTTGAAGAAGGCTCGTAGTAATTTTTAATTCTTCTACTAGAAATAAATTTGAAGAACCACTGCGCTTGAGTATAATTAAACAGGATGTATTAATTTGAAATAATTTAAAGGATACTACAGTACCTCTTGCAACTGTTACTCAGAAGCAACATGCGCACTTCTGATTGAGCAGCTTTCGACATAAGTAAGCTTGTGTGATGTTTAAGTGCAGTTCCTCTTGCTTGAGTAGTATATTGCAAAACTGCTTGTCCTCAGCACAATGAGATCCTTCAGAACAAAAACACCTGAATTCCTCTGGGACGGAGATAATCACATCCTTTTCCTTTCTCTCCCAGGAAGCGAACACCACCCAACTACCAGTCCATTTACAGAGGTGAGACAGCTGCTCTCGCTTTTTATTTGTAAATCAAATTAGGTCTGTAACACTGTTTGGTCAAACTAAACGTGATGAGTAAACAAAGTGATTTAACACCTGTGCAAGAAAGCAGACCACTGCACTGCAAAGCCCCTCCTGCTGATGGCAGCGAGGGATCGTAGGATGTGGATACAGTAAGGGATGGGTACACACACAGTTGTAATTACAGTGTTGAAACTATACACCCCGTTTCTGTCGGTTAGCGCCATTGCTGTCACTATTATTGCCCAGCCGCCCCTGTACTCCACTAACACAGGCGAGGCTCTGCCACCAAAATGCACTGTACCATGGAAGATTAGCTATGTGGCTGACAAGGCAGCGTAAAGCTAATGCTAAATATAAACTAAAAGAAGTTATTGGACAGAAGTGGAGGTGTGCTGCAGAAACAACCTATGTTCCCTGAGGTATTACAAGTTCCACTGAATCCAATTACTGGTTGGTGGATGTCATTCAGAGTTACAGAGTGTTCTCGACACCCTCCATGGGTCCTGCCTGTGGGCCCCACACCACCAGAGCCACTGTAGGGTGCGGGGCTTGATGGATGGCCTGGCTGCAACACAATGGCTAATGTTACAAGTTGTCAGCCACTCAATAGGGGGGTGGTCTCAGGTGGCTGTAGGCAGCCTGTACCATGCCAGAGCAGGGCTTCAGTCTGAAAAGTGACGGCTCTCTAGAGACTGACTGTCTTTGATTATACAGAGATAGAGAGCAATGGAGGAGTCAGCGGCCCGTCAGCCCCAAACTTCATCGTCCTGGAGTTCAGCACAAGGTTATTCTCTTGAGTGCAATAAGTTTATAAAAGCAGAAACATTCAAGTTTCCTTGTGGTAAAGGCTGTAATGCCATAAAGTTTGAGCTTAACAGGAAAAATTGATGTGATTTTTTTGTATTTTATACGCACAAGACCATACTGCATGTCAGTGTATAAATATAACGATCTATATAATAAGTATTTCTTTTGTAACAGTTATTATCTGCAAGCTTGATTTTTGATTAAATGATAAATTATCTATTGCATAGAATGTACAAAGAAAATGTGTTTAAAAAAATGCCAATCACCAATTCTCAGAGACCAAGATGGCGTCTTCAAACTGTTTCTTTTGTCCTTAATCTAAAAATATTCTGTTTACATGATGTTAAAAGGGAAAAAAACACAGGATGTTATGTCAACAGAAGAATAGGGTCTGATAGATGTTTGGAAAAAGAATGATTAACTATGAATAATTAACTAACTCATAGATTTCTGATCAACAAATCAATTAAACAATCCAGCAATCTAGCTATCACTTAGTCAACGTAGTTCTTGACTGTTTTGTTTGTGGTTTTATGATTTAAATACAAGGACTTATCATCTGCATGTGTGTGTGAGTCTGTGTGTTTGTATTCTAGTGGAGGACACACAGTGACTAATGGAAATGGATGATGCAGTTTTTTTAGTTTATGACATCAGAGACTCTGTGTGTCTGTGGACACACCTGCTTTTACTTCATTCTCTTGTTCTCTGCATTCAGCATAATGCAACACTGAGGTACATGAAGCTCAAATTTGACCTTTTTTTATCTTTTAGGTTACCCTGCAGTAATGTGAATCTACTTTATGAACTTGTTATTTTTTTGAGCTGGGCGATATAAATAGAAAATGCCTCTACCTCTTTCGAAGATTATGTCACCATCAGCTAATTTTGATTAAATGTTACATAAAAGCACCACTCATCAGGCCAAAAATATCCCCACATAAAAAGAAATGAGAACCTGAGTCAATCTTGTAATATATGGTTTTGTCAATATTGTCCAACTCAATGAACTATTGCCAGTATGTCTTCGACTGGTGTATTAAAGGGGAATTCCTTCCCTTTCACTAACATAAAAGGGAAGGCATTTATTCTCAGTACCACATTAACTTGTTTTATCTGAAATTACTCTTGTGCATCAATAAAAATAAGGGTCAGAGCATTCATCCAGCAAATACTTCAAATCTGAAATTTACAAGTAGTCGTGGCAGGCTCTGACTATGTCGAGGAGCAGGACCCAATCTGTTTAAAACCCCATTTGGACCTGTGCCTTATGTCTGGGTTAGTGTGGTCTCCCCTCAGTAAAAGGCTGAGCTGACAGACAGACCTATAAACAACCAGCTTTTATCTCTGAGAGAGATGTGGCAACAAAGAGCCCAGCTGCCTGGCCATATTCCCCCACCTTCCCTCTGTTTTTCCCCTTTTATCTTTCCTGTCATCACCCCACCAAGCCGAGGAGGAGGCACGGATGGAGCTAGAGGTGTGCTTAAATCTGTCTTTTTCGCAGCTCCTTCATTGGTATCCCTTGGTTGTTGTCTGGCACACCGGCTGAATGCTACTGCAGAGGACAGTGATAGGAGTCATTTTCTTGATTTGCTGGAAAGAAATACTGGCTTTTCCCCCTGAATCAGTAATAGCACAATCACAACAGCCATCACTTAGGATGATAATGGTTCCCTGAATAGTACAGTGCACTGTTTTCAAAGTGGACCATATTGATTCAAATTACATTAGATATAACTATCGCTGCTAACCTGAAGCACCTCTCATTTTTATCCACGACAGCAGCATGCAGTGTACCAAAGACCTTTGAACAAACAAAGATTTAGACAGCCGGGGTTAATATGTATTATTACTAAGGACCCAGTCCTGTTAAGCTGCAGGGTGGGGTTTCGATAAAACAAAGAGACATCAGAGAAGAGGCCAGACTGAGCTATGATGGATATTTTGCAAGCTGAGTTTCACTATTTTCCAAACGATGACAGCAACGTGTTCTGTTTTTAGTTGCAAACTTGGAAGAAGAGAAATGATAAGCTCTCATGTATAACCAAAGGATCTGAAAATCCATTTATCTCTTGTTTTATCCGCCGGCTGCGTCCAAACAAATCTGCAGTGTAGATAATGTCAGCTAACGTTAGCCTGCCAAGTTACATGAATATTACTGTCAGATGCTGACAGGACATTTTTTTATGGCTTGAAAGAGTCAATGAATAAAGTTATGGCACAAAAGTTTTTTCAGAACAGTTTGTCAGACAGTGAAGCTGCTGATGAGTTTCATGCGTTTGATGAGCAGAAGAGTGAGTGGAGATTGAGGCGGGAGGGCTGCATGGATTTACATGTGAAGGCAACATAAAGGTGTAGAGCTACACTTCGCCAATAAAAAAGGAAGTGAAGGGATTCTTGTCGAGGGAAAAAAAAGTGTGTTTTTGACGAACAGACGTGAGTGTTTAGGGGATTTCTTCATGTCTGGAGAGGAACATGAATTAAACTAAACGGACTGCAAACGAGCATCGAACACACATCATTTTCCACCGAGGAAAACTTCGGATGATTTTGGGCTTCCTCTGACTTCACATGTAGCACCAGCGCCAGGTCCAAAAATAATTTGGCCAATAGTTTGTCGTTGTTTTTCAATATTTTATGTAAAACTATTCCCACCACCCTCAGTGGCGCTTTGTATTTGCTGCTAGACATGCAAAGTCAGCATTTTAACATACCGGTCTAAGACAGTGAACTAGGTGAATAACATAAATGCTAAACATCAGCATGTTGGCATTATTTATCTAAGATTGCCGGTCGACATTGTACATTATATTACCTAAATTGCTTTACCATAATTTGTCATTTTTGATGGGTCCATTCCATACGTAAGACATCTCTTGAATGTCTGCCCATTCCGGGAGAGGGCTCCTCCTCTGCTGCTCATCCTGAGGTTTCTTCTTTTTTTTAAAAGGAAGTTTGAGATGTTTTTTTTTCCCCAAATGATTACTTTTTTATGCAATAAAGACAAGTTAACAGGAAAGTAGACCCGTTTCCTGATCTTCAAAATATAAATATAATAAAAATTTTTTGAAATGGATTTAAGTCTTTCCTCTACTGACAACGATATCCTTATATGAACACTAAGGTTCCTGTTTTAGTTTATCATGGTCACAAAATATTGATTAACGTTCAGCCAAAATTTTCTGGTAAGGGTCAGAAACTTTCATCAATATTCTGTGACCGCCGATTGATCTTTCCCAATCAACTCAGAGTAAAAGATGCAAATCCAGTTCCAGGATTTTGAGTGATATTGGTGACTTGGTATGCACAGACATGACTCCCTGACACTTACCTCCATCTTGTTGAGGGACACCCAGCAGTCTGAGGGGAACTCCTGCAGCATGGGAACCAGGAACTGTAAGCAGCCGTCCCAGTGACACAGCAGCAGCATCATACCAATCAGGTTAAAGATCCGCATCACCGCACTGGCCAGGTCATAGGTCATATGGAAGATCTGGAACGAGACAATAAGACAAGACAGAAAGTTTGAACTGGACCGAGATGCACTGAGACAAATATGCGGGATGTGGAATTAATAAGTTAATAAATATGGGTCTTATAACTTAATCAAACCCCAAATATTCTGGATTCATATCAAAATAGCAGGAGAGGCTTCCCACTTGGCTCCACAGTCTCCTTTGGATTTTAGTTTGATTAATGAACAGGAGAGACAGGTTCCCATCAGTCCCGAATCAAACACAGCAGGAGCAGGCAAGACATTTGTTACACCGAGAAACATGACATCAATCAGAGGCTCAAACATGCACAGAGTCCAGTCACACACACGAAACACTCACGCATGCCTGCAGGCACACTGATGCACTAACAACACAGACATGCCAACATGTACATACACACAAACACATCCAAACACACAGAATGATGGACAGGGACCATCATGATCCTTAACAACTGATAGTCTATGTCGTCTCACACATCAATCATTTTGAGTTGGCGGACAGTCACTTAGGCTAATCCTTTCTCAACTGTCTGATTTGCTTCTTGTTGGTGCTTTATCTACGAATACCAATGTATTATTATCATTTTAATGGAAATACATGTTTTTGTAATCTAGGTCTGTAGACATAATAACAACTTTCATTGTAAAAACA
This sequence comes from Acanthurus tractus, assembly GCA_029783725.1. Lineage (NCBI taxonomy): Eukaryota > Metazoa > Chordata > Actinopteri > Acanthuriformes > Acanthuridae > Acanthurus > Acanthurus tractus. The sequence continues at coordinate 10,096,262 of JAQNCA010000004.1, forward strand.
TGTAGAAAGGTCTGAAAAAGTCTATTATGAAGAAATGAGAAATGGGTCCCATGTTACTTACTCAGCGCAACTAAGGGAGATGAGATACTCTCTGACTGGAGTGATGATGATGATGATGATGATGATGATTAGGAAAAGACTGGACATGAATCACATGTGCTGATCCTCTCCAAATGCTGCTTTAACCTTTGTGAATTTTTCAGTGTCATTTCATTTTTTTATCAATCAGCAGCTGACAAAATAATGTAGTTTGTCATATATTTTTCTGTGAGGATAGATTAGAGGAACTCTACTGAATACAGTTGTCACGGTTCAGCACCATGGACAGCTCCAATGAACCTACAGGAACTAAAAGGACCTCAGAGTTCAGATTCTTGGATTTTCAAAATAAACTACACCAGTTGATTTAAAACTGCGCATTTCTTGTGTCAGCGTTTCAGTATCCATCACATCTCAGCTCTCATTCTCCATGCTTGCCAAGTATCACTTCTCATCACGCACTACTTTGTGAGTGACTATGTATGCACATCACATCATATCTTCAGAAATCCAATTATCCAAAGGTCAAGTTAGCAGCCAAGCCCCACTGCGCTGCTCACCCCTGCAAAATGCCAACGCCAAGCTGCCAATACTGGCATGAACGAAAAGTCGCGTAATCTTGTGACATCATTGGACCTTCTGTCTCCCAGGCCGCTCTCCTTCCTATGAGGAGTCCAAGGAGAGTTGGAGCAGTACCCCCACCTAACTGGTGCAGCCCTAACTGAGTTGATGAAAGTTGAGTGGGCAGGCAGGGCAGGAGAAGATTCTTTGACTTTAGTCTACAAGATGCAGGGAGTTCACCTTGCACAGCACCCTTTTTTTTTTAGCTAAAATGTGCCAGTCAGGCCTCTGAGGAGATGTCTGCTTATCTAACCTCTCTGATGCTTTTTAAATGAATAATTAGTTACATATATAATCGCAGTCAACAGCCCCCTAGTGCTGCATATTATCATCACCCTCTACCCCAACTGCTCTTCTTCTGGCACCTTAATTGATTAACTGTGTTAGCCCTGTTAATAGGCTGCTTATGAGACAGCCTGATGCCACCTGTGGGACTGGCAGGTCAGACAGGGAGACAGAGGGATGGGGTGGGGTGAGTTGACAATAACAGTAATTAGAAAACAAAGTTTGTTAAAGCTCAAACACGCTCCTGACATTAGACATCTCTCACCAGGTGGCAGGTGAGAACATTAACATCGCGTCTCCATGCGGAGGAGAGCAGGCTGCCCGGAGCAGACAGAGAAGCAGATTGTTGGTTTGATCACGAGCCAAAAGCAACATATTGGAGGCAAATCAGTGACCTTTTATCACAGACTAGATTGGGTCTTTCTTCTTGTGGCTGTGAGTTGTGTGATTAGCGTTCATATAATATTTACAGAAGCCCAGTCATGCTCTTACCTCTTCCCATTGGTGGATGTAGCGTATTAATCTGGAAAGCCTCAGCAGCCTCAGAAGACTTAGGATCTTGGTGAAGCGGACGATCCTCAGGGCCCGAGCAGTCTTGTACACCTCAGAGTCGATCCCTTTCTCCACTATGAGGAATATGTAATCCACTGGGATGGAGGAGATAAAGTCAACAATAAACCATGTTTTTAGGTACTTCTTCTTAATGGTTTTAGGGTCCAAAATGATGTCTGAGTTGTCCTCAATGATGATTCCGGTGCGAAAGTTGAGCACCAGGTCCATAAGGAAGAAGGTGTCAGAGACCACATTGAAGATGATCCAGGGCGTAGTGGTCTCGTCCTTGAAGAAGGTGATGCCCACGGGGATGATGATCAGGTTGCCCACCATGAACAGCAGCATTGTGAAATCCCAGTAGAACCTAGCAGGCATGTGTTAAGTTGTGGTGTGTACATGACAGTGTGTTATCAGGGGTAAAGGAGGGGGGGGGGAAGTAAGGGAGGGAGGGAGCAAAAATAGAGTCAGATGAGAAAAGGGAGAAAGCTGATAGACACAAGAGACTTCCTAACTCAAGATGGAAAAGTGTAAACCAAGTGCAGGAGCTCCACTCTGCCTGGCTGAACATGCAGAAAGCCATTAGGGATACATTCTGCTGAACTTTGAGATTCACACACTCCAATAATTAGTCATAAGCATTTTTCCATGCACTTACAGTAAAAGAAAATCGATCTCATGATTGTCTATGTTCGAGGAGTCAAATGTATGTTTTTAGAATATGGATTGATATGTTTTTTTATTTGATGGTAGTTTTCTAGGCAATGACTGACTAAAGTGAGTGTGCACTTGAGGCTGCATTTTCAAGGTTTAAGTAAGTTTAAAGACTAGCCCAATTGTTTTGTTGACTTTACTCAAACTCAGCCCATTTGAATGTAAAAGACAGCACTAGGAACTGGAATTCAAAATACTTTTTTTTTTGTTTTCTTCTGACATTAAACCCCCATGTGTATAAATTGTTAAAGCAAAAAAGAAAATGAGTTTGCGCATTTGATGAATGTGATAAAAAAAACAGAAAGTATCACTCAACACTGAAATATTAAATATTTTAAAGAATGCATCACATTTTATATATCACATATGTTATTTTTTATGGCATGTCTTTGTTTGTTTCATTCAGTATGAGGAGGGGTTTGCATCATAAGTACTCTCAACACCAATCATAAGTATATCGGCATGCGTATTCTAGGTAACCATGTTTTACAGTTGGTTTGTTTTATTATATCTCCTGTTGAAGATTAAAATCTGTTTATACTCAATCCTAATAAAATTATAAAAGTATTAAGTATTTTTTTGATAAAAGTCTAAATTCCTGAGCCCTTACAAAGGACGTGGGATCGCCAGGACTCTAATAAATATTAGATTCTCTCTCTCGGACTGCATTTTGAGCTCTTATCGACCTTTGAGAAAACATGGATACCAATAAGGTGACTGTCTAGCTATTTGCCGCTTGTAGTGATGTGGCACACTGAGTGGGACAGACAGAGTAAAAGTAGTGGGCTTGGAGTCTGTCAGGGGAGGATCTGCAGGACAGGTGCAGCGCTGAGTCATTACACTGCGACTTATGCAACAAGCCCTGACTCCTCCACTCCACGGCAACAACAATAGCCACCTGGCTTACAAACGCTTGAACTTTGCTGCTTGAACTTTGCATTCATTAGCATAAGCTAATTAGCATAGCTTCTCACCCTGTGGGAGTTCGCTCGCCGCATTAAAAAAAAAAAAAAAAAAAAAGTCTCCTATAAGTGGAGTGTAGTCAGATTACATCTCTGCTGTCGAAAAAAACATGTCTCAAGTTTAGCCTTTAGTGGTCGACTGACTCGGCGTTATGTGATACAAATGGGCCAAACATGAATGGCGCTGAGAGGGGGGGGGGGGGGGGGGGGGTGTGAG
>JAQNCA010000004.1:10107615-10124046 GCA_029783725.1 Acanthurus tractus
TTCCAATGTTAGGCATGGCTGTAGGAGCTATGATTCCATTTACTAGCTGCTGGATAATTCTGTAATGTGGGAAAAAAAAACATTAGAAAAACACAAAACTTTAAACAACCATGTATTGTTTCAAATTTGTCTTTCTCTATAAATTGCAGAAGTTGAAAATGTCTCTACACATTAATGTTTTAATGGTCACAAAAACACAGTACAGTAGTACTCACCATACAATGCCCATCTGTACTTCCTATATCTCTTTCTGACTAATGAGAAATTTTGTGCTTGGAAATCATTCCACATAATTTATTGTTCGTTGTTTCTTGCTTTATTAACAATTAGTCATTTTTAAGAACACTGATTGCAATGGACTTGATATATAGATGTAAAAAAAAGTAGCCGCTGGACTTACAAAGCAGTCGGCCATTTGGGTGGCAGATGGAGCTTATTGAAAGCTCTGCCTGGCAGGTAATATACTTTAGTTGAGGGGTATAGTAGTTCACATTATGCCATTTTTACTGGGTGTGTTAATTAAGAAAGTTCTACATTATATTAAGTGTCTTTATATTCAAAAGTTTTTTCCAATATTGTCACTACTGCAGGGAAAGTGACTGGCAAGTCACAAATACAGACATATTTGACAGTGCAGTATAAGGAAGGCCAAATAAATATCTCTAGATGCCTCACACCCACTAAACTCAGAGTATGAGTCGCTCCCTCTGGCCTTCCATTCTGGCAGGCGAGTAGGAACATATACAAGAAGTCTTTCAAACAGGCATTGAATGCAGAATTACAGCACTTGAGAAGACCTAACTCCTGAAAAAGTGTTCTCTTGTAGGCTATAATCTACCCTTACCTGCCCACAACTGAACACTACCAGTCAAAAGTTTGGACACACCTTCTCAGTCAATGTTTTTTCTTTATTTTTACTACTTTCTACATTGTAAATGCATACTGAAGACATTAAATATATGAAGCAAGATATATGGAATGATGTAGCGAGGAAAAAAGTGTTAAATAACTCTAAATATGTTTTAGATTTTAGATTCCTCAAAGTAGCCACCCTTGGGGTTGTTGACAGTGCTGCAAACCCTTGGCCTTCTCCCAATGAGCTTCATGAGGCAGTCACCTGAAATGGTTTTCAGTTCACAGGTGTGTCTTGTCAGGGTTCATTTGTGGAATTTCTTGCCTTCTTAATGGAGTTGGGACCATCAGTTGTGTTGTCCAGAAGTCAGGTTGGTACACATTTGACAGCCCTATTTGAAAACTGTTGATATTCATATTATGGTATCAACCAATCAGCTCAAGAGAAACAACAGTCCATCATTACTTTGAGAACTAAAGGTCAGTCAGTCCAGGCAACTGCAAAAACTTTGAATGTGTCCCCAAGTGCAGTTGCAAAAACCATCAAGTGCTACAACTAAACTGGCTCACATGAGGACCGCCCCAGGAAAGGAAGACCAAGAGTCACCTCTGCTGCTGAGGATAAATTCATCCCAGTCACCAGCCTCAGAAATCACAAGTTAACAGCACCTCAGATTAGAGCCCAGATAAATGCCACACAGAGTTTTTGTAGCAGACACATCTCTAAATCAACTGTTCAGAGGAGACTGCATGAATCAGGTCTTTATGGTCAAATAGCTGATGACCTGGCCTCCACAGTCACCTGACCTAAACCCAATCGAGATGGTTTGGGATGAGATGGACCACAGAACGAGTGAAGGCAAAAGGGCCAACAAGTGCTCAGCATCTCTGGGAACTCCCCCAAGACTGTGGGAAAAACATTTCAGGTGACTACCTCATGAAGCTCATCGAGAGAAGGCCAAGAGTGTGCAAAGCAGTAATCAAAGCAAAGGGTGGCTATTTTGAAGAATCTAAAATATAAAACATGTTTTGAGTTATTTCACACTTTTTTGTTTACTACATAATTCCATATGTGTTTATTCGTAGTTTTGATGCCTTTAGTGAGAATCTACAATGTAAATAATCATGAAAATAAAAGAAAAACATTGAATGAGAAGATGTGTCCAAACTTTTTACTGGTAGTGTATGTTGTGGTATGTAGTGTTTTGTTGCCTGTATTTATCTGAATGTTGTATGTTTTAATGTTTTTATGATGTTCTTATGTTTGTGTTATGTTTATGATGTTATGTTTGTGTTTTAAATATATTGGAAAGGCCAAAGACACATGTCCACTAAGGTGGACAATAAAGTCAATCAATCAATCAATCAATCAATCAATCAATCAATCTAAAGACATCGTCTTACCAAGTTCTAAAACTGTTAATAATATCAGTGTAGTATTTTTGACCACGACTTGAGCAAAAGAAGCAAAATTCTTTGCCCATATTCTCTTGTGTCCTTAAATATCGTACCACTCACACTCTACAGCTGAAAATGTCTCACCCCTCTAATGTGGGCACTCCTTCATGGCGTGTACCCTGTCGTCGCGGTACATGTCGACCCCGTGGTTGTCGGGGACTGTATCGTTGCCGTGATGCCATTTCCCGTTCTCTCCTGTTTTCTGTCTCTCGGTTGTCTTCTGTGGGTAACCGCGTTTGAGGATCAAAGTTGGCATCAAAAATCCCAAGAGCAAATGGACCATACCCAGAGGGGAAAGTGAATAAATGTTGGTGATCCAAGTTCTAGTTCAAAAAAAAAAAGGACAGAGGCAATGTCAAAACTTTGTGAAAGGTGCAAAATGTTTCCTGAATCATATAACTAATTAAGTTACACTGACCTCAAAGGCTGGTCTGTTCTGATCACTGAGAGAGGACGTGGATGTGGAGCCATTCTCATCACTGCACAAACACATTGGTAAAGACATTGAAGAGCAAAGTCTTCCAAATGAGTTTGAAATTAAAATAATCAAATTAATGGGGCACACAGTAATCTACCATACCTTCTTTCTTCAGGCAGCTCCTCAATAAAGCCAGATTCACAACGTGGACAGGTGTAGTCCTACAATGAAGATACAAATGTGAATATCTAGTATGTCTATATCTTCACTAAAATACTGACAGCTTAAACTAAGGCACTCTGATTTCACTAATTTCAAAAAGTTAAAAGTGATAAATGATTTTGATCCATCTTCATGTTCTTTTCGGAAAATACGAGCTGCTGTGGCCTTGTATCATGTTGAAGGTGTGTCTAAAATATAGCTTGCTATCAGTGACTTTAATGGAAAAGACAAAATAGTGCCCCTCGAATTACAATACAATAGACAATACCACCACAAACTGCATTTCACACACCATACATGTAGCACACATTGTGAGGGCTTTAAATTAGTACATATAATACTACGCTGTGACACAGGTAAGTAGCTGGCTGTCTCTCAATAATATAACTTTTACTATACCATTCAAGAAGCTTCCCATGAATAGCTTGACAACAGACTGCTGTGGCAGGCAGGCAGGCAGGCAGGGGGACTGTTGCCTCAACAGCAAGGTTAACTGACTGTGACTGGCTTTAGATAATATTGAAGTTTTACTCCTTTACAGCACAGTCAAAATAGGTTAACATCAAGCCACTGGAAAAGACATTTCCGTGTTAAGCTTGTATTTGCTGACGTAATATTTTGAATAAAAAAAGGAACCACGTCGCCTCCTGACAGAATTAAATTCTGACTAAATCAGTGTACCTACCGCTTTTAGCTTTTACTGCTGATGTTTAACGCCAACACTATGAGACCTGACAATCTGTTAACATGGGCCCTACACATCTGGATTATAGCGCGACACAGATAGAATTATGTGCTAAAAACTCAAAATTATACCACAACATTACACGATAGCGCCCACCAACCAAATTACAATCACTTGACTGTCACTCTAGACCGTTGCTGCCTATGGGGCTAGCTAACTCAGCGTAGCTAAACAGCAGCAGTGAGTCGACGTGACTGGGTGTGCGCCACAAACACACAAAAATACGAAACCATACAAGCCGAAATAAAATCCCTCTCTCCTCGAGTAGGGAAAAATGTCTCCTTAGTCCTTACCGGTAAACGCGGACTTATTTCTGCTGAGCACCGGTGACAAAAAAACCGGCAGGGCCGTGGGGGAGCTTCAGCCATTTCTAAGCAGGATACCAGTTCGTACGACACGGACGGGTAGCAAGAGGGGACAACAAACCCTGACTTTTGCTAAAGGAAAGACACTGTGAAAACGGAAACACCCGAGCGTCAGCGTAATGTTACTATGGCACCCGAAAATTTACCCAAGTGTAAGACTTCCGGTTTAATATTTATATTAAAAATAAAAGCGAGAAAATCAAGCAGCGTCAGAACATTTCATTTAATTCAGTCGTCACATTAATGTAAATTTAAAATGTATAAATTGTGTTAACTCTAAGCATTTTTAAGTGTTTTTTAAAATACAGAGAGCAAATTTTACCCAAGAGAGTAGATCTGGTATGAACTAAGTGTTAGTTTTTCTTACAAGGCTAAAGAAAAACTAACACAGATTCAATTCATACATTTGAAAAAACACAATTGTTGTTAGATTAGAACAATAGTGTGAACGACGTGTGGTCCATCATATCGTTTGCAGTTGGTACCAGGCGGGTCAGTTAACAAGTTTGGAGATGACGACTTGTCACAGGAGTCAGTAAAGCAATCGCTCATTTAAGACAATTGACTCAGACTCACATCACTTCTCTATGCCACTATTTTGCAAGGAGACCCTTTGATGAATCCTCAGTTTAATGTCAAAAAAGATGATTATGGCCGGTCTCGAAGTAGCAGTGCCTATTTTGCCCTTATTGGAACTATTATGATATTTAATCAGCATCATCATTAAATATGTTATTGGCATCATATTATACTTCATCAGCATCATCATAAATGTTTCATCAAAAACTTGTATTTTAACTGAACTTATTCTAACTTTTATTAGAACTTTTTCTACTCCTAAAGTACATAACATATAAACAGGCCCCAATAAGAATAATCAGAGTTAAAGGTAGACACTTGCCGTGGATCAACTTACCTCATAGCCTCTTAAATCAAAGAGGTAAAGCCTGGACAAAACACTATTTATTTAAAGATCATACTAATTGGAAACCTAAAGATGGGCTATTCTGGAGACTTATGTAAAACCAAAACAGGGAATGCAAAATCCAGCTACTAAAAAGGCAACCTCTCGTTTGATTTCCACAACCCCAGACAAATCTGGAATCATTAAAGTCGTTTCTTAATTATTCTAAAAAAATTATTCTCTAGATAGGAAATGATCATGAAACTACAAATGATCCTCTGTTTAACTCTTAAGCTTTTAACAGTCATTTTTCATCTCAGTGATAGGGAAACTATGTGAATATACTATGTGAATTTTTTATGCGATTTTAAGTGATGTTAATTTACTACATTTCCGTGATTGTTAAAACGCACAAGAGAGTGAAAATGATTTGACTTTAATGTAAAAAAAATAGTGCTTTAATCAATAAATATGCTTTTATTCTGAACTAAACGTGGCCGGAAGTCTAATTCTTGGTACTACCATACTGCTAGCGCACTCAGCTGCTTACAGCCAGTTACCACAGTAGCATCCAGAGGCCTCACTGTAGTTCGTTGTTTTCGAAATATATATTTTAATCCTGCTGCGACTATGGAGTCTAGCGATGCAGGTAAATGTAAACTGTAGTGCTGATTTAATATGCAAGATGTGTCCTCAATTGACACTTAAGTTAGCCGGGATCGTCACTAACGTTAAGTTACCCAGCTAGCTAATGTAGCCGTAAAGCAGCTAGCTTACTGACATAACCAGTGTTTTACGTTTGTTGTCTAGTAGCGTTATGTTAGCTAGTTAGTTAGCATTTCATCAAGCTTAAATATTTATTGCAAGCGCTTAACTTAAAAAAAAAACAACGTTCTTTCGAATCTGAGGGGTAGCGTTAATTTCCATATTCAATAGTATTAGTTACGCCAATTGTTTCAAATTGAAGTTTTTGCTGTTAAGTAAAGTAATAAAAATAAAAAGCTCAACCTGACATCACTTGTTTGCTAACGTTAGTCCGTAGTACTTAATAGATTATTATATACAAGTGTGCACATCTTATAGGATGCAGGACGAGAATGTCACTTTCGCTTCTACTTCTTCATAGCCCCGGTGCTATGTAATGTGCTTATTGCTTTCATATATGCATTTGTATTTTGTAACTTTTTTAGGGCGAGGAGGGTGGAAGTCCAAGCCTGCTCAGCAACAGAAAAGTAAGATGAACATGAATATTCTTCGTCAAGAGAAGCTGATAGCTCAGAGGAAGAAGGAGATTGAAGCCAAATTGGCAGAGCAAGCCAAAATGAATGTGCAAACTACGAGTAAACCCTTGTCTCCCAGGTAAGAATATACTGATAGGCCTGCTACTTGGATTCAGACACTAAAATCTAACAGAGGGAAATAATTTATGTACAATTTAAGTACAGTAATGCCTGGTGTTTTCTTGTAATAGATGGCCTCAACACCAGCAAACAATTACAAAAAATATTTTGTTCATTGTAATCCCAGCAGTTCTCCTAGTCTTCAAGACGCTTCCTCAAACAAGTTTGCAAATGATGGAAGCTTCTTACAGCAGTTCATGAAGATGCAGAAAGAGAAATCCAGCAATGTGTCTGGTAAGTAACATCAGCTGCATAGTTTTGATCAAAAGGTAACAGTCATGCTTTTGTCGTATCATCAGCACATGTAAAATGTAAGACGGTTAAACAAAGCAAGAGGATAACAGGAATGCATAGGCTGTGACCTCATAATTTTGGCTCATGTGAATGACAGATAAAGAGGCTTCAGGCTGTTCACAAGTCTTTGTCAACCGCACAATATCTATCTTGTGCAGAAAAAAATAATAAAACTTGCTGGAAAGCTGGAACTAGATCTTCAAAATATGTGTGTTTCATACTCTCAATAGGCTCCACCAGTGATACCAGGGCTTCCTCAACATCAGCTTCATCACCAGGAGGGAACGCACAGCAAAAAAAGAGCATCCTTGTCGGCAAGCGGCCTGGCCTTGGAGTCAGTAGCATGCTTAGTCAGTTCAAGAACTACTCACAGTCCAAGAAGAGTCCTGTTTTAAGCCAGAGGCCAAGTGTGTTTTGTTCTCCAGATGATGGAAATGAGGAAGAAGAGGCTGATTACTCCAAATTCATAGAAATGAAAGGTAATTCAAGACCTGTGTTTTTAAGTGTATCTAAGGAGAGCTTCAAGACTTGGACATTTCAGTGCATCTTCTGCCTACTCCAGTGGCACAGTTGCCTTGTGACTGGCATTTTGTCATAGGTGCCCTTATAGTACATGTTCTCATAGCCTGCTTAAAGTCTCTCCCCCAGAGGATTCAGACACCCGACTCATTATCAACAAGATGGCTTCTTTTGTGGCGGAAGGAGGACCTGAGCTGGAGGAAAAGGCCAAGGAGGATTACAGGGACAACCCAGTTTTCTCGTAAGTTTCAAGATTAGTGCGGCTCATTAAATGTATTTACCTGCACAATATTTTGACACTCAGCTCATTTCAACTGTTATCTTTGCCTTTCAGGTTTTTATATGATAAGAGCAGCTTGAACTATCTCTACTACAAAAAAAAGGTTGCAGAACTTAGAAGGGATTTGCGAAGACCTGAGAATACATCAGATAATGGTGAGAAAACTCTTCTCACACTCTGCTTTTGGTCTGTTTTCTTTGTCTTGCCTTCCCTTTTAGACATACTAAAATGTAATTTCATAAGGGGTGGACAGTCAAGATAGCATCTTAAATAAAGCTTGTGATTCTTCTTCTACCAGAGGTCTCTAAACTGTATGAAACTTTGCAATTGACAGACGTATTTAGATGCATTTGAGAGTGTACTGACTTTCATGACCACAAAGTCATACAAAAATAATTTCTTGCTAAGTTACTTATCTGGTTCACCATCTAGCTGCTTCTTGTTTAAGCTTTAAGCACACAGGCCATGACTGGTTCAGTTTCTCTGTTTTTGTCTTGTGTTTTACTTAACCATACTTGTTCTAGGGTTAGACTTTAAAGCTGCGAATAGACTACATAGACCACTAGACTACTAGACTACTCTAGCCAATGTATTATGGTGCATTCTTTTTTGGCTTTATTACCCTTGAGTTGGGCCTAAATTAAGCTTAATAAGATTAAATTAATAAGATTTTTCAAATGTAGTTAAAACATAGAGAAAGATACAAGTTTACACTGTATGTGACACGGCCTCTCGAGGCCTTACATGGTCCTCATTTGTTACAGTCAAAGCCTCATATCCATACAGTTTCCCATTCATCATAACTGTCCCCCCTTGCTCCCTCCTTCCTCTTCTTATCCCCTATTGGCTCTAGAGTGGTGGTGTATGAGGGCCAGTTGAGTACGGTACAATAGTAGTGTGAATTGAGTCCCAGTACTGATAGGCTGCTTAAAGTCTCCCCCCCAGTGGACGCGGAAACCGAGCAGGTGGCTGTGAACCTGGCCAGGTTTGTGGTGGAGAGCGGTCCAGAGGTGGAAGCCATCGCTGCCGAGCGCAACAGAGACAACCCTGCCTTCAGGTCAGTCACTGAATTATGCCTGCGTTTCCTATTTTTTACACTTTCTGATGTGTTATCCCCCTCACACAAAATATCTACTGCTGTTCTTTAGTTTTTTACATGACCACCAAAGTCCAGCCTACCGCTTCTACAAAGAGAAAATACAGGAGTATCGTGCCACAGCCTCGCAGAGCTCTTCACCTCCAGCAGCAGAGTCAGGGAAATACTTTAATCGACCAGCTGCGCCGCCATTATCGGGACCACCACCACTGAATCCTGCTTCTGTAGCCCAGATTCAGGAGACAGAAACTCCGCCTGTCAAACGGAAAAGAAAGAGCAGATGGGGGTCTGAGGATGACAAAGTTGAGTTGCCTAGTCCTCCCATCATTGTTCCTCAGGAGATTGTTGCTCCGGACCCAGACACACCCTCTCTCTCTGGTACATGAACTTGTGTTTTATATACTATTAAAACCTACACATACACATTTTGTTGTTTTTAAAAAAAGAAAAAATTAATTGTATAAAATTAGTGTATACTGTTTAAAAGACAGTTCAGTATGTTCTTTCAACTGAAACGGGTATTATTTGTTTTAACACACACCTGCTAACATCAGAAAAGGCATTTTTTAGAAGACTCATAAAAAATAGCTGAGTTTCATGTCAAGAAATTGATACCTTTATCCATAAACATGTAGATTTTCTATTTATTTATTTATTTGGCCGCACTGTCAGCTGATCTGTTAATAACTTTACAAATGTATGAGTTTGTGTTGGTGTGTGTTTCAGCCCAGGAGCTGAGAGGTCTGGGCTATAAGAAGGGAAAGCCTCTTGGTCTGGTAGGAGTGACCGAACTCTCTGAGGACCAGAAGAGACAACTCAAAGAACAGCAAGAGGTGTGAATATGACAACCATGTGTAGTTAAAAAGTGAAAATTACATTTTTATCTGCAACTTAACTCCACCTACTTTACCCAAAACAAAGTTTATGCACTGACCTAAGGCACACTGTACAGTCAAGATTATTAGGCTCTATAATCGAATATATAATATATATACATATATATATATATATATATATATATATATATATATTTTCAGTGTAATATATATACCTGTGTTTTCTCACACATTCTGTAGATGCAAGAAATGTATGACATGATTATGAAGCACAAGCGGATAATGGCAGACATGCAAGTTATGTGGGAAAAGGCCATGAGAGAACACCAACATGAGTACGACAGTGATGAGGAGTTGGACCAGCAGGCGGGCACCTGGGAGCATCGTCTTCGAAAGATGGAAATGGAGAAGACCCGCGGTAAGACTGACCTTCAATATGCAAAACTCTTCTTGCTCGTGGAACACAAGCAGCTGTCTGTGCTTGATAATCAGTTCTCATCAAGTCAAAGTGATTAACTGCTGCTTTAAAAAAATATCCATGTCTGTATTTTTCCAGATTGGGCAGAATCTTTGACAGAAATGGGTAAAGGGAAACACTTTATTGGTGACTTTCTGCCCCCAGAGGAGTTGGAGAAGTTCATGGAGACCTTTAAGGCACTTAAGGTCAATTTTCCTCTGAATTCTTTTGTTCTGGAACCTTAAAAGGGAAGGATTTTGCTCTTGCACAACCACTAGGACTGCCTTTATCAATTAAACTATGTTTTGGGAAAAAAAGGCATCAAACTAATTTTAATAATAGTTTTTCAGATATTCAAATAGCTGTTAATTTTAAGAGATAAATTATGTACAGAGAATTTTTTAAACAATTTTATAGAATATCTCTTCGGTGTACAGCAAAACTTCTTTTATCCATATTTAGTGTAACTTGCAGTGAACATTAGCCATTAAATGTGTGCTTTTGCACAGAAAGGCCAAATACAACGGAGGTCAATGTAAAGTGTCTGTAAACAGGATTGTAATCATCCATCCGTGCTGCTACTTTCAAGCTGTTTAAACAGGTCACAGGCATTATGGCAAGAGCCAGCACAGCAACCCAGATGCCCCTTTTCCCTTGAAGTTCTTCCAGCTCCTTATAAGTGACTCCCAGGAGGAGACTGTAATTGCCACTTGTTTATTTGGACGTCTTGTTTAATTCAATTTGGCACTGTTTTGGAAAGCTCATTTTAAATCCTTTTTAAGTTGAAAACAGCACAGCTAGAGTCATGGGAAGTTATTAGGAAGTCAGCAGTCACATAAGACCCATGATGTAACTGTTACATGCCACGCAGTAGCATTTAAATGTAATAGTAGCTAAAAAAAAGAGAAGATCCATCCTGGGAACAGTGGAATTATATAAAAAAAACAGTATTTGCAGGTTGTATTTAGTAGTGACCTTCAGTGTGGAGTAATGTGGAGACATACCAACTCCTCTGTACTGCAAAGACTCCCTTGTTAGGAAGTGTTTAATCTTTTCCAGTTAAACCAACTAAATAGTATAAGAGAAAATATAAAATTTGCCTCATCAGTAGTCTCACCACCCGTCTCCTCTGATTGTTGTTGTCTGTCATGTACATGCTCAGAGGATTACAAACTCAGTCTTAACTAAAAGAAAGAATGGCAACTTTGGCTACCCAAGCGAGTTTGTCAGCACCATCTTTTGTGCTTATTGGCCCTTACAAGCTAGCTAGAAAGCAAATGGCAGCTACCGAGGGTGCCTGTATGTCTGAGTTTAGTTCAGTCTACGACTGAATTCAGCACTTAACAGAGACCCTTTGTTATTTTTTTTCCTCTCTGTCTTGTGTTTCCTTCTCCTTTCTGTGAGTTCATGGAATAAACTCTGTTTCTCCTTCCAGTCAGCAGAGGCAGGCATCTCACTGATGCAGAAAGGTTGAGAGCAAGAGGAAAGATAAATCCATGTTACAGCCCCTTATGTTTAAAAAAATAAACCCTAAGCTTGCCTTCTGCAGGCACACATCTACAGATCCGAACATAATTCAGTGTGACTTCTTTCCTTCAGACGCTCTTCGTCTGCCCCTAGCCCAGTACTCAGCATTTGTTTCCTGGCAAGCAACCGCTTGGGCCAGACCTCACCACTGAACATTCAGCAAGGCCCAGCAAAACATGCAGTTTTTTTTTTTTTTACAGAAGGTTACTCTTTTCAATATGTGCAAATCACAACTTTTTGCAGATTTGTGTCACATACATTAAGTGGCCCTGTAAAACTAGTTAATTAAAGAAAATAGGAAAAGTTGTATTGAAATCAAGTATTTAAAAGGAACAAAAAGGGTATTGGAAACTCTGAAATGATGCAACGATTAAGTGTTTTGTGTTATTGGCCTGAACGCACAGCTTAAGTCTTCTTGACCTACAGGAGGGCAGAGACCCAGACTACTCGGAATACAAAGAGTTTAAGTTGACGGTGGAGAATCTTGGTTTCCGAATGCTTATGAAGATGGGCTGGAAAGAGGGTGAAGGTCTTGGCAGTGACGGACAGGGAATTAAGGCCCCTGTTCACAAGTAAGTACATCTTTGGTAAATGTTCTTTTTCATAGATTCATAGGAATAATAATGTATTTTCACTGTTTTAGGGGGGGTTTTTTATGGCTCAGTGACAGTTTTGGAAAGATTTTGTTTTGTCATCTGTTTGTCCACATGTCTGTCCCCTTCTCTTGAATTTGATATCTCAGGGACGTCTTGAGGCAATTTCATAAAATGTGGCACAAATGCTAACTTGCACAGAAGGATGAACTTATTTGGTTACAGTTTGGTGGTCAGAGGTCACTATGGCCTCATCAAACCATGTTTTTGTCCATAACTCAAAAATTTTTTTTTTGTTTATGAGAAAATATCACACGAGTGTCTGATGCAATAAAATGATGTAGTGCTGAAATTTAATATTCAAAATGTCAAAAGTCAACTTCAGTGTAACAAAATGTTATGTGAAAAACACTTTCTGCCCATTATGCAACTCAACAGAACAGTAAGTGTTCTAAGTGTTTTTATTCCATCTGTTAATTGCATTTTCTCCAGTGAGATGTCAAAATGGCATATAATTTGTTTTAAACTGTTTAGTTTAACTAGATAAACAGACCAACACTAATGTTTAGTTGGCTCTGAACATGCCAGATCGATGTGAAAAGAAAAACTTCTTCTAAATGTCTCTCCCTGTCATTCCAGGGGAACCACCACTGTAAATGGAGCAGGGTTTGGAGTCGACCGTCCAGCTGAGCTCACAAAAGGTGACGATGAGTACGATGCTTTCAGGAAGAGGATGATGCTCGCTTACCGCTTCAGGCCCAACCCACTGGTAACATCTGTTTCATATTATTCTCTGTTTGTCATAGTAATATTTTGAGAATTTCAATAATTTATTGTAATATGTTTGTTTGTTAATGTGTAATAGCATATATGAATAAATACTAATTGTTTTTTCTTTGGTATTATATTTGAATTTAGGCCAATATTTGTTTCTTGTTTCCACAGAATAATCCACGGAGACCATATTACTGATGTAGCAGACTCTTTTTGTTTATACTTGTTCATCATAACTAAAAAGCAGTCTTCTGCAGCCAACACAGCTCTGCCCCTATGTAAAATGGACACTGCTGCACAACAGACATTTTGAAATTTAAAGTATGTGAGCATGGAGACTTGTAGACAGATTGGTAAATTAAGTTTAGGGTAAATTAAGGTTAAGATTGATCGTTTTTAACCAAGAGTTATGGTAACTGTTGGTAAGAAGTCAACAGTGTTTACCTCAGTAAATCAATCACCTGTTTAATTGCATTCATTTTAAGACTGAAAAACACCTTGAAATATATAGACCTACATTGCCTGAACATGATTTCAGTCTTCAGTTTTTGTTGTCATTCTGTTCCCTTTCAAAGCTTGTCTTGACTTTGCATCCCAGATGTATTACACATGCTTCTGTATAATTCTGCATTGAAACATTTTCCTAACTGTGCTATAAATCATTTTTGTTTTCCTTTCATTGTATGCCTCAGTGTTCTCACTAAATAAATGGCCCCTTACCAAAATGTAAGGTTGTCCGATATGTTTTCTAGCTACTGAACTATGTGTTAATTCACTGTTTATTAGGAAATAAGGAGGAACTAAGATAAACTCACCTTGTTTATGGTATGCTGTTAAGTGCAGGTATTTATTCAGTCATGTTGATAACTGTCATCAGTGTTCATATCTGGATGGCTTTGGATAGCTGCTGGACATGAAGTTGAGTTGATCAAGCTAAAACAGTCAGTGGTGTGGAGGGTGACACATCAGTGAAATCAGACCTTCGGTTTGCCATTCCCTGGGGGGGTTTACACGGGATATATATAACTTCAAAATCCCATTTAAGCAAGAGCAACTCTGCTGTTGGCCAAAGATTAGTCAAAGGCAATGTAAGCCAAAACGGAGACTAGACCAAGGCTTTGGTTGGCTAGTGACATGGTGTAAATTTTATTCCTCCACGCCAGCTGTAACAGTGATAATAGGATTTATGGTTCTATGTTGTCTGTCCGTCCTGTTCCCTTGCAATTAAAAAGAAAACCCTCATGGAAATTTCGTAACATTTGAGACAAACATCCAGATGTTGGTGGTCAGAGATCATGCCCACTGTGACCTCACAAAACATGTTTTTTATGCCATAACTCTTAATTCATACAGTCATAACAAAATTCTATACATAGTGGATAAATTGATCAACTGACAACATTTAATATCCCAAAGAACAACTTCACTGTGACACCATCTTATGCAAAAATACTTCATTTGGACATTATTCAACTTTCTTAACTCAGGAAGGAAGGGGAGTTGTGACTATATTTCACTTTTGGCCAGATACTTAAAACTGTGGTCATTGGATAATCTATGCAGTTGGGTTGAAGATGTGAGAGATATGTCCATGTTTTGGTATGTGATGCTTTCATGCTGCAGCACCGATGTTTGAAGCACTACCAACTGTTGAAGCACTACCAACTGTTGAAGCATTTGTTCAAAACATCTTTGCAGGCCAAGACTGTGTACACACTGGCTCTAATTTTTTTGTCTCTCTCAGTAAACTCACACATAAGTGGACATACAGCAGAATTAAAAAGATGCAGGGAGGGGGGTGGACGCTTTTTAACCTGTTTTTGGCAGAAAGCCGCAAAGGTGCTGGCCTCCATGATTTAGAAAAACTCACTCTCCATGCCTTGACTGCTGTCTGGAGAAGTAATGTACTTCACTTTATGAACCTGCATTGAGAAGAGGAGGAAAAGAAGAAAGCCCTGTAAAAGGAATGAGTAAAGATTGGACAGAGCCACTTTGACCACACCCATTGGTTTGTGGGATACCATTTTGAAACCTCAAGTTTGGCTTCATGGCTGTCACCATTTCTTTTTTTTTTTTTTTTGGCCAGATGTGACCATGTTTTTACCTTTGGTTTTGACAAGAAGATGGAACTAGAGATGATGTGCACTGCTATCAATGACTGTGTGATGCCCAGGGGTATAAATAGGCTGGTAGAGTCTGGTACCCTATAACATCATTGCTAGGAAGAGGGAACAGAGGCTACATGCCAAAACCCACACACAACAACCCTTCAGGATTAAATTAACAAGAAAAGACATCTGCTAACATTTGGTCAACATAAACAACAGTCAGTTTTCTCATAAGTTGCTTCCAAATGGTTCAAGTGTGTTCATGCCCAGCATGGACCTGTGGGTGTTTAATCCATGCAGTAGGGAACGACCACCTAAAGAGATAAGATAATACTTTATTGATCCCACATTGGGGAAACTGCATAAGGTGTTTATTTAAAAAAAATCTGCTTCAGCTGACTGTCTGATATCAAAGTTTGTTGACAAACAGAACAAGTTGTGCTATTTTTATGAAGTTCCGTTTTAATCCAGCAGCCTGGACAGAATATCAAAGCTAAGCTACATGACTTCAATGGGTTGTGCAAGGCAGAATAAGATATTATTACTGCAAAATTACAAGTGGTTGACTGACATGTTACAAGCATATTTCTTTGGCTTTGATGAAGGAGTTAATTATCTAAAATGTGAACACATTTGAGGGATTTTGCTTGTAATCTGGCATTTATATGCCCAATGCTCTGAATTAGTTGGCATTTTCTTCTACTTTAAAAATAACAGTCATGATTTTGAAGTTATTAATCTGTAGCACTAAATAAATAACTTGCCAAATATAATGTCAAGTGTATCTGATTTATCTCTTCACCATACAGGTTTTAAAATAATTGAATGTGTTTGTTTACGGATTCATGAAGCTGAAAAGGGAGGGCATTATGAAGCAACGATGGAAAGGGTAGAAGTAACAAGAGCAGCAAGAACTTTCACTTCTGGTAATACCAACAAGACAACCAGCAGCTGCTGTCCTTCAAAGTGGCCAAACCCTGGATCATGCTTAAGTTTAACCCCTCATATACTTTAAACCGCAAGTAAAATAAAAATTAATCCCTGTATCACTGTCACTGAAATAAGCTACAGAATTTAAATTGTATTTTGTACCAGACTAGGAAGACATTTTTAGAAAACCCTAGGTAGACTTGGGTCGAACATATTAGGGGTTATACAGTATCTTATGTGACCTATTTACCTGAATTCCAGATGAGGAGATAGAAAATGTCGCTGGAGAAAGGGAAATCTGAACTACCTTGATTACTGTGCTGTCCCCCCCCCCAACACAGGTGCTGGACAAGCAGGAGAAAATGGCATGGGTCCATTGCTGTTAGGGTGCAGCTAAGGTGTCTGTTTGCTTGTTTTTGTTGTTTTGTGCATAAATCAGTTGGTTCATAAAATGTCAGAAACTTACAAAAATGATGAAAGTTCCTAAAGACTAAGGCCATGTTATCACATACCTGTACTGCTGAAAATGGGTTGGGGGGGGGGGTCATGAAGGAAAGAACCTGACCAGCTGAAATGATCATATTTTGGCCTTAGTTTCACCTTGTGGCATGAGCACTGCAATTGTTAATAGTTAGTACGAGTCCGTCCTTCTG
>JAQNCA010000004.1:10157429-10183050 GCA_029783725.1 Acanthurus tractus
TAAAACAGGAATTCCATGAGGTTGTGTTCTTGGCCCTCACCTTTTTATACACCGATGATTTGGCGGTGGGGATTTGAATTTTGTGTATTCTGTTTGCAGCATTTAAAAAAATATATTGTATAAATCATTCAATATGACCACAGGGTTTAGCCTTGCTGTGAAACTAATAAATCAATTTTTTAATATACAATGTATTGCACCAGTTTCAGATCTAAAATATGTTGGCTCTCAAAGGAAAACTGCAGTTTTTGGGTTTTTTTTTTTTTTACCTCAAAGTCTGTTTACAGGTCTTAGTGAGAACTAGCGTAAAAAAAAAGTAAAAAGAATATTTGTGGCTGTGCAAGGTCTGATAAACTGCCTCAGGCAAAAATGTTGGTTAGGTCTGAAGACTACAAGTTTGAAAAAAAAAACAACCTGTGAAGCCCCCATTTCATCTCTGCTTGAGGTGAATCAAAGTTGCATTAGCCTCTACTAGTATAACACACCTCAAACTTCGAACCAACGGTTAGCGAGCGAGTTGTATTGTGAGTAAGGAATGAGCAAGGTTTTAATAGATTAGAAGAAAGTGTTAAGACAGAAAGGTAACGTCTTTGTGAGTCTGACAATGTTATCGAGGTGAAATGCTAAATCAGTGAATCAGTTTAATTCTGCAGTTAATTAAATGCAACTGCAATTGCAGGAGCTGACTGAATGGAATAATTGTAAATGCTGAGTCAGTATCATTTATCCTCAGTTTGTGTTACTTTTTAAAGCACTGAGTTAAAGTTTCAGCCTCATGCCCCTATCCCTCTCTAACACACGCTAAGCTTTAAAAAATGGCTGCAGTGTAAAACGCCTGTTTACGGATGATACCTTTTATAAATATTTGTTTAATATTGAGAAACAGTTGCATCCTTTGCTCTGGTCCAAAAATCCTTTGTGTGACTCACAACCCTACTTCTACCTTCAGCCTCTCAACACTTTTTAACCCCTTGTACTTAAATGGACAGAGTCATTGCTATAAGCATCCAATGTTGCTGTGGCTGAGTTAACATTGAAGTTACTTGAAAGGCCTGTGTGGCACTGCAGATGTTAAATAGGTACCTGGTGCTTTAAAAGTGACAACAAGGGGCTCTGACCAAGCTGCAAAATGTGATAATCTGGGAGTAACAACAGGTTACTGATCTCAACAGACCATACTAAGCTGCAGCAGCAGATCCTGTGAGTCTGTGGAATCAAACAAGGGTGATTTTTAAAACTTCTCAAGTCAACTTTTAATTTGTTGGAAAAAGAACATGTCATTTATTCTGTGAAAAGTCATATAGTTGTGCGCGAAGGTGTTTTTTATGAGCAGTTTCTTCGAGAATCAAGCCTCTTAAAGGTGGAAATAACTGTGCAATGAACTTTTTAAACAGAAAGCTGACAAAATCCAACCCCAAAATATATCATTTGATCATCTCATTATATTTAAATAATTAGAACTGAAACATAATTATCTCACCGATAAAAATGTAAATCATCAGACCCCTAAGGTGTTTAGTGAAATATCTGCCAGGATTTCCGAGTATGAGGAAATGTAAGATATCTTTTCTTAAATCCTCCAGCAACTAGTCAGCGCACCAGCTCACCCACAGAACTTATGCAGATCATGAATGTGAAGTTTTTTTGCTCCAGTCAAAACTGCTTTTAAATATGGGTTGATCATGTGTTTGGCTTGACTGTGAGCTTTTTGGTAAATACTTTGCATCATTGTTTATGTTTTCTATGCTGCTTTATAGGTATTTCTTGTTGTTTCTTTTTTGTGCTTTTGCAAAGGCACAGCTAGGGATGGATATCAGGCTGTAAGTTCAGTGGTATTCAAAGTGGCTCTGGCCCACATAAACACTGATAGATAAATAAATAAGTAGTATTTTGTAGTTGACTGGGCTTTTCTGTGTGTACTTGAACAGATAAATTTATTTTCAGCAATTATTTCAGAGTTCCTTCCCAGTCAAGGATTAAATAATGCATTTAAATCACAAATTTTCATACTTTCATGAAAGCCTCTTTTAGAGATTCTTGATGAAACATTTAAGACCGAGTCCTCACACATAAATGCTTTTACCTCCCAAATTCCAGGGACTCCAAGGTGCAACATGCCAAAGGATTGAGACATCTGGGAAATGATGCCAGGAGAGGCCGCGTAGGGGTAGAAGGAATGTGGAGGAGAGGATGAGTGCAGTATGTGTGTGTGTGTGTGTGTGTGTTCCTGGATGGTTGACGTCAGAGCTGCGTCTGTGCATGCTCCGGAGAGTAGGAGAGTAGGACATCCTGTGGAATTGTTATCGGCGAGGTCCAAAGAATATAAAGCAGCCACCTTTCCCTTTTCTCCCAGTGAAGCGTTGAAGTGACATGTTGCCACTGAAATGTTGCAGAAGAATGAGGCTGGGTAAGGGAGGCTCAGAAGGAATAGTATGTCCAGTGGCACATCGAGTTCATGAAATCACTGAGAAGGAGAAAAGACCAAGAGGAGATCAGTGTGGGATTTACTTTGAATTTCAATGAATATTGAGATGAATCCACGGTTTTATATTTGATTTACTGTCTATATATGACTGCAAGTAAATAAACACATGTCAATGAAACATTGCTTGAAACAAATAAAGATGACGGTACTGAAACAGCAACAGCAATGCAGAGGAAAGCATAACAGAGGAGAAAAGATGCACATTTTGCTGTTGTTCAGACACAATGAGACCAACATGTCTGTTTTAAGGTGAGTGTGGAGGGAGTGAGCGTGGGGGCTGGGTGAGGAAACGAGGCAGGCAATATGGGAGAGGAGTGACGCAGACTCGATAAAGTGGGGAGTGTTGTGGGTGCAGCTATTTTTAGTCACGGTTAGGAGACACACATTAGGTGCATTTCTCTGCCCTCCCCAGCTTCCTACGTCACTTTACTCCAAGCTGCTCCTCTCCGCTGTGCACCATGTGACAGGTGCAGCCCAAGACCCTGCTGTGCACCAGAGGTGGCACAGGAATACTAAACAGCCAGGGATGAAGAAGACTGCAGAATACAAAGGGTACTCGCTGCCTTGAAACACCTCCTCCCAATGGCTGAGCAGGGAAATAATACAGCTCACATAGATGTGGATGTAGTGGTCAGGGTGTTTCCCTTTAGCCCAGTGCATGCTAGCACAGCTTTGACCATTCATGTGAGCTTGAAAAGACAAAAGGAGGAGATATTGTGAATGATCTCTTTAAGAATACTGAATTTTGTCCAAAAAAAATGAAAATAGACATTAAATGACACATTTACTAGTTAATATTTCTTATTTAGATTTATTTTCACACAAATCACCTGCCTGATTTAAGTTAAGGCCTGTTTATGTAGGTTGAAATCACAGTGAAAAAACTATGAACTATTCTTTTAAATTTTTGAAACGTGTACATTATTGTAGTCGTCTCACATTGTGCTCTGGCTTTGTAAATATGCTTACGAGTTAGCAGGTGTGTAACTAAAAGTTAACTCCATTTTATTTATATAACACAAATCCCCCATATATTTCACAAGGCTTTACAATCCGTACCACACGAACACTCTAGACTTTTCAGTTCAACATATTGTTTAGATGAGGTAACAGAAAATATATGAGTGCCTGTATAGGCCTTTAATTAAGTGAAAGTGAAAGTTCACATAAGTTGGCACCGTGTGGGCCACACAGATCGCTAAAGATTAGTTAGTGATCGACGTTATAACATCCTGCCTTTTTGTATTTTACACAGTAAGATTGTATAATGGGAGAAAACCCACTGTGGTGTATTATCGTGAACATGAAAAGAGGTCAAAAATAAACATGGAGGAATTTTTTGTTTGTTTATGAGGCTGAGACATTACAGGAAGAGCACAGAAATATTGTGATTTATCTCCGGGAAGCTTTTAACAAAGTAAATAATGACAAAACAGTGTGTCTCAAAACATTTTGACATGTTGACATTCTGTACAAAATGTTGTAGGGCTGTGCGGATTGCATCATTTATGAATGGCAAGTGAGGCACAAGACAGGGAGGAGCCGTGTGAGGAAAACCGGCGTTTTGATTGGACAGCACCGGCTGACTAGTCCCTGCGCTCTCGTTGATTGGACATATGTGGCGATGGGCGGGGCCTACTCTGGCAGTGTTGGGGTTCTTTACGCTCGGTGGAGTAGTGCAGCGTCTGTCACAGTCTGAGAGCGGAACAGCCGGTTGTAAATGTGATCTTTTAAAGATGCTTAACGGTAGTGAGACTGAAAAGTACAGTTCAATCTAGAAACAAGAATCTGATTTTTAATTTGGACCTTTCACGGTAAATCAGCTGAATGGAGCAGCAGCAGCAGCAGCAGCGCTGTGGCGTCACCCCGGGCCGCTCTGCATGCTGCGGGTCTGGAGTCTCCAATGGTCCGCCCACTATGCGTTTGTCCATCACTTCGACCACCGGCAGCCCGGTGGAGCTCACTGTCCCCCGAGGAGAGACTGTGGAAGGACTGAGGACACATGTCTCCCAAAAACTAAGACTGCAAACAGACAGAATCAACCTCCTGTACAGAAACAGGCAAGTTTTTTTTTTAATACTAATGCGTTACTCCGTGCAAAATAACCAGATTATTTAGTAGAATTGAATGGATCTATGCTGACTTGTAACGGGCACTTGGCAGGCATCTGACTACAGGGAAACTGTTGGACCTGGGTGTAGCAGATGGCAGTAAACTGACCCTAGTGCCTGTCATTGAAGCTGGTTTAGTAGTAAGTAAATAGATGCACATTTTAGACTGGGGAAAATAAAACATTTAATCAAACTTTACTGCATGTTTTGATCTATTTTTTACTGTTACAGTGCTCCACTGCCAGAGCTGAGAGGACCGTGATGGACAGTTTGGAAAATCTAACAGAAGTCCAGGTAAGAATTTATTCAAATGTCTAAATCTAACTGTGTGTACTGTAGCTTGTTGAATGCATGGATGAGATGAGGGGGGAAAACCAAGAATTTAACAATGCATTGGTTTGTTTTTTTGTTTTTTTTTTTACGTATTTTGTTAAAAAATAATGCAACATTTATCTGGTGCTGCTCTTTGAAAGCCAGCAGTATTTTTTGTTTTCCACTTAGTGCCAGTGCATTTTCAGGTAAACCGGTGAGGTTTTAAATGGATACATTTCTCAAAAAGAATGAGCACTTTTTAAAACTCATTCATTGAAAACTTAATTCCTTAGTTTATTTTGAACTATGATCAGAGATGGACTAATGTTTTTTTTTATTGGATAGTAACCTATGACTCAGCTGTAATGGGAAAAGAAAAGCCCATTCATTCTTGTTTTGATGTAGTAAGAAAAATATGAATACACATGCAAATGTTATTGCATCATGTTCTTCAGAGAGGAAGTACACACAACATACATCTGAGAGTCATTATGCTACACACTCACACACTCCAATTGATAGACTCATAAGAACCACATGCTTGACTTGAAGAGGAATGTAAAGCACGGTGTTGTGACCCAAAGTTTATATAAAGCTACAATCTTCAAAATGTTCATGAAATCAGACTTCATGTAGATGCTGTATATGATTGGCACTTATTTCTGCAATTGTCATTCACTGCATTTTAATTTATAGATAACTTAATCACCCTATGTAGTGTTTTCTTGGGAACTAGTTGGATACACCTCAGCCACATAACCAATGTGTGTAATCCAATACATTCTCTTCAACTTCCAACTTTATTAAAACAAAAATTTATTGAGCAAATACACAAGTTTCTTCTATAAAGTATTTCCAACAAAGTAGCTACTTTAAGCAAGTGTCTGCCATTGTATCAAACTGTCCATGCTGTCACGATGGTAACCATAAGTTTTGGCAAATTGTCTTAAACTGAAATATTTAGGATTGTAGATTTAACTGTAAGTGTTTTTTTCCTGACAGATCAGTGACTTCCTGTGTGGGCGCTCACCTCTGACCATTAACCTGGGCATTGGTGCACATGTGATGTTTGTGCAGCTCCAACTGTCTGCACAGAACGTGGCTGAGCTGTGGCAGCACCCGAGATCCGAGAGCAGCAGCAAGCCTCAAAGTGGCTTGCCCACCACCATCAAGATGAGCCACCCTGACTCCACCCTGACCAAGACCACAGGATGCATTACCTCACCTGCTTCCCCAGCCTCCGTGCCTGCCCCGGACTCTCCTGACTTCACATCCTCGACCAAATTTAGCGCTCAAAGGCCCAGAACTTCCTTTAACTCAACAGCTACCACGTCCCACTTACCCACAGCTGCCCCTGCTGTGACCTGCCATCCCTGCACATCTGCTCATCTGCCCCGTCCTCCCTACTCAACACACACACCTTCTAGTATTTCAACCCCGTCTTTGACTCCTGGCTGTCCACATTCCAGTTGTCCACTACAAGGAGTAACACCAGTCTGTGCTCCTGCTCCCACTGGCTCCATCCCTGGACCCCAGAGCCCAGCGCCAGCCTCAACCTTCCAAGAGGTTAGCCTTAAATATTCAGTTGCAAAAGTCAATCCAAATCACACTGCACTGTCATGGTATCATCTCTATGTATTTTTAGCATGTAGTAATAACAAAACTTGCATAATGAGTCAGCTCAGAGTCCAAAATGGTTAGTTTTCACTAGCTTCATTCATTTTCTTATCATATAATGGATGGTGAAAATGGGCAATCATGCTTTTTCTTTTCTTTCTTGCACACAGAGGGACCTTCATGCCTCATCCACTGCAGAGGTGTACAAGCAACCAGGAGCAGTCATACAAAGCTTTGTGAACCACTCTCCAGGTGTCTTTTCTGGGACATTCTCTGGTAAGTGTAATTGTTTAATTTTAAAAAATGCCCCTTATATAGTCTTATACCCCAAGGATATATTTAAGCTGCATGTTTTATTCCATAAGTCTAGATACTGAGCTTAAAATAAAATAACAACGAAAAGCAGCAAATCATTACATTAAAGCAGCAGTAATTTTTGCAGGATCTTTTGCTCAAAACAATTAGTAAAATCACTGACCAGTTACTAATGTAATAGCATTGATATATCTATCAATCAAATATTAAGCTAGTTGCTGCAAATCTAATATTTAAGTGGCCCCTGGACATACTGAGTATTTCTGGCCTGCTGTCTCAGTTTCCACCATGTATTCATTTTCATCCACTGTTCTTCCCTCCCTGCTCTTGTAATATCCCATCAGGCACTCTGGCCCCTTGCAGTCACAGTGGAATCAGCCATCCTCGGAGGGGTATCGCCATCATTCTCCAAATCCTAAATGATCTCCTCAGAGCTGCCTCCCACCACCAGGGGGCTTCGCCCACCCTCTCTCATCTCCACTGTCCTGCTTCAGATCATCCTGTCAGCCCGCTGCTCACAGCAGAGGAGCAAAGTGCAGCACAAAATGAAACACTAATGGCTGAGAGGGCAGCACTCATCAGTAAAACACCAGGTGAGCTTTACCCATTTCACTTTGTAAACACTAGTAGAGTTACGAGACATTGCATTAATGATATTATGCCCCTTGTGCCATATATTCAGCCATTGTGAAGTGTTGAGTGTTTGTGGGAGTCTGTTTCTGTGCATATATACATTTAACTTCTTTTCTTGTTTTCCTCCCTTGGTCACCTCTGACATGTATTATCATTAATTTTGCTTTATGATTGCTTTCTCTTAATTTCTCTGGAGTTTGGTGTGTACTTAAACCTCTTGAACAGCACATTAGAGTGTGCTCTATTTTGCATCTCTATACTTTCATTTGTCCAATATTCACTCTGAAGGATTAGGAAATAAAATCCTTGCTTTCTCGTCAATATCTTGCATCAGACTTAGTGTAATGAGCCTTCTTCTTTGCACCTTCTACCAAAAGAAAAGAAATTCATAATTTATTTCTTATCACAAGTTGAAATTTTAATGACAGAACACATCAAACAGTAACTTAAAAAAGAAAATTCATAGCATGTCTAACTTGCTGCCATTTCTTCCTTCTCCTGTAGGTGAGGTGAGTCCTCCGCTTCACTCATCCTCACAGGAGAATCAAGCTTTGCATTGTAAGCTAGAGCGCCTGCAGTTTTTGATGCATCAGAGGCGTCTTTACAAGCGGACTCGCAGGAACGCAAACCTCTCAAAAACATCTCAACCATACCAGCATCGTCACTATCGTCCTTAGACTACTGGACAGAAAAGATCCTCCCACTGTGATAGCAGTGGCAGCTTTGTAATAAGTGGGGGTGCCTCAAGAAACCAACCTAAAGACCAGAGCCAATCTCTGACCATGTGGAATATGTAAAAGAGCAGCAGAGTACACGTCTTGTTGCTATTTTTACATCATAAACCTTTCTGAGGAATGCAAGATCTGAGGAGCCAGGTGCCTGTGGCTGTCACTGCGTAGAGCATGTTACTTAATGCAAAACAATGGTTCTCTTTGTAATGTAGCACTTCACAAAAGGTTCCAATGTACATTTTCATGTTATGCATCTTGGTGTTTTGTACAAATGTCTTACTGTATATGTGTGTGTATGTGTGTGTGTGTTTATGTATTCCAATGCCTTAATTAATCGCACATGTCTTGAATGTAAATCCTGTCTTTCATTCTGTGAGAGTGATGTTCCTTTAAAATATTTTACTTATGCAATATTAAATGAAAACACAAGGAAGAAAATAATGCAAAGAATAAAGGAAAAAATTGAATAATCTGAGCAAATATGTGTCAGTCATGTTTCAAATGTGATAAATATTGCCAGCAAAGCTGTCAAAATCTAAAGAACTGATTTCCTGCTCACACCACTGGACATTTTGTTTTTCCAGACTGCGACACAGACTTTGGACTCCTTCAAGTCTGCACTAAAGAGACACCTTTTTGCTCAGGCTTTCGGAAGTTAACTTTTTCTATTTTTGTTCTGTGTTGTAAGCGCCTTGGGTTTCGTGAAAGGCGCTATATAAATCTAAGCTATTATTATTATTATTATTATTATTTGCTACATATTGACATGACCGTTCACAAACCTCAGGAAGTGTGTGTTGATCGTTGAATTTCTTTCCCCTGGAGAAGTCCAATACTAAAGCAAATTGCTCTTGATATTTAACAGAAAATAAGCAATAAGTCACTAAAAATAATTTATAAAACGAGCCCTCGCACCCCGGCGCCCGTCCATGCCGGCGGCAACTCGCGCCAGACACGCTCCGCCGCTGCCGCTCAGTCCACACACTGCGACTCAAGCTCAATGTGTTGCTTCTTTCAGTCATGTAGGCCATCCAGCACATGGCTGTACTCACTGCTTTAAAATTGAAATTAGACAGCTAATTAAGTTCATTTATGGGCTAAATCAAAGTCCCCAGTATTCAAAAATCACCGGATATTGACTAGAAATGCAAACATATAAAAGAAAAAAAACAATGCTCCCTCTTGTATTTCCTAGCACCAACGTTGCCAGCTCGTATGACTAGCTTTTGATCAGAATTGTCTCCTCTGTAATCTATTAGCTTTTAAGCATTTATGCTTTTGGAGAAGATGCAAATGCAAATAGCCGAGAGCCCTGTTTAGCCCAGGGGTGTCAGCGCGTGATTTGTAGGTCTTGATGAGTACTTTAATTAGGCGTTTGTCCCATCTCTCTATGACATTCCTGTGGGCCGCAGTCGCCATTTTTCTGTGCCGCAGTGGGCTATTTCTACACTTAGATGGTGCTACAGAGCACATGTTTGTACTGAGGGGGTCAGATTTTCCATTTTATGAAATTATTAGCCAGTCCTGATGTGCGTACCATATTTGGTGAGTGATTGAGCATGTTTAGGGGGTCAAATTAAGCGTCGAAGAGACGTAATAATAATAATAATAATAATAATAATAATAAAGAAACAGTACAAATACAATATGGCCTCACACCGCCGAGGTGCTCGGGCCCTAGTAATAATCATTCGAGAAACAATAGGGTCCTATGCAACGCTTATGGTGCTCGGGCCCTAACAAGACAACAAAACAAACTGTGTTTTAGGCAGAACTACTAGTTTATATATCATGTTATCTTTGTGTGAAGCATTGAAAAGATTTTTTTTTCAGATTGTCCGAAAGATTTTTCCGCAGTTCATTTCAAGAATTAACCAGGAAATGTACTTCTTCGGTAAGAGGCCATAGACTCACGTTTAGGTGTATACAGCAGCCATAAACATGGTGTAGTACTTGTGTTTACAACAGGTGGCGGTGTGGTGCTTGGTGATACAATAGTTAACAGAGAGAAGAAGACCTCATCGCGCAAGTGACTAAAAGGACTAGAGCGCATTCCCTCCTTCTCATTCGACCTGCATCCCTGGCCCTCTTCTGTGAGATACGCAGCAACAAAAAGGTAAAAGCCATTTTCGACTAATTGCTGCAAGCTTTCACAATGCATTTTACATGTCTGTGTTTATGTTTTTTATTTACTCAGTTCTACCAATACGGTCGCTATTGGCCTGATATAAGTTTTTTAAAGCGGTTTTAAAAGAAAAAAAATCTGGGTTAACGACACCGTTAGCTTTTATTGGTAGCAATGCAGCGACAAAGCAGACGGCAAAAGACGGCGCTGTAAATGTTTGCATTGTGTTTCTGATGGGGGGAAAGGCGTGTATAATACGTTAATTGAAATTTTGCTCGAAATATTTTATTAGAACAATTATGTAACGCAGAAAATAGGGCATCTGAGGCGCATGAAGTCGGCCAGGAAAACAAAAGTGAGGGCCATGGCCTCGATGCTACAAAATGGCGCTGATAAGAAAATTCCTGATAGCTAATCCGCTAACTAGCGGTACCACGTTGAAGCGCCTGAGGCCTAGCTAGATGCGCATCCTTTAATGGCGGTACCTATATTATTATTATTTCTCTATTTTAAGAAAGAAATTGTAATAAAGCATTGATTATGTCGAACACTAATGGAAAGCATGCGATGCGCATGTAATTACGGCCATTTTATATAGCGGAGATCGGTGACCTACTTTCGTAACGGAACTGCGCGAGCTGGCCGCATTTGCAGTAACTTATCGAGCAAGGTGGCTCAAATGCTAGGCGGTTTTTTTATGTAATCGACGTTGTAAACTCAAGAATTGCGTTGTTTTTTTGTTATTAAGTTACACTGAAGATGTCGGACGAAGGTAAATTATTCATCGGAGGACTGAGCTTTGAGACCAACGAGGAGTCTCTGGCCGCGGCCTTCGGTAAATACGGAACCATCGAAAAAGGTAATGTTAGATCCTGATTTTTTTTTCTCTGTTAACATGTTCTGTGAATCGCTATACTTGTTAAAACCATGATAAGTTAAATTTGTACATTTGAGTTTTAATTTGCATTTCATTCTCTCGTTAGTCGATGTGATCAGAGACAAAGAGACGGGAAAATCTCGTGGTTTCGGCTTTGTGAAATTCCAAAGTGTAGAAGATGCGAAAGATGCAATGACGGCAATGAACGGCAAGGTAATGCTAATTGAAATTGTAGTATTTACGACTGTAGTAGAATTATTTCAGAAACTTTTTTTATAATTTTGTTCATATTAAAATAATTAAATGTTTTATGCTAACAAGCACATGGTTAGGTTTTGTGGTCACATTTTGCTAATGTTAAAAAGGTTTATAGTTTTGTGTTTATACAATTTTTAAGTATATTGACAATAATTGCCTTCGTGTTGCAGTCTCTCGATGGTCGGGCTATTCGTGTGGATGAAGCAGGGAAGGGTGGACGCTCCAGAAGTACCTACCAGTCGAACCCGCGCGGGAGATTCAATTCATCACGAGGGAGAGGTGGGCGAGGTTTCTCAAGAGGTGAAAACAAGTTGTTTTCATTTTAAGTAACAATTTCCTACCTGATTTTAATTCTTCCACATTTCTCATGTGGTCATTATTTCACTTTCTTAAAAGGATACAACAATGAGAGAAACTACAGCGACCGCAACTGTGAGCGAGGCTATGGCAGGTCATTTGGAGGAGACAGTCGCTTTGGTAACAATGAGTACAGGACTGGAACAGGAGGACAGTACTTCAGAGAAAATAGGTAAGACTCTTCATAAACTCGCAGTTAAGACTTTCTGACTCAGTTGCTAGTGAAAGTATCAATATATGCATTAATGCATTAATATTAAATCATATCTTATTTTTTCAGGGGTCACTCTAGGTATGACGGCAATTTCCGCGATGGATATGACTATGGTAAGCATGATTAAAATGCATTTGTACTGTATTTTAGACTTATGTTGGGGCTGTTATTTTCAAATTTTCAAACACCACTAAATTAATCTGCATTGAGACACTGCTAATCATTTACTTCATAAGAAGTTTAATCAATATATCTTAGTATAAGTAAAAATGCACTTGATTTTTAAGAGTTTTGTTAAAAGAATTCATTCTGTTGGCAATGCTAGACTGAGATTAGTACATGTCCTTTACATCTAGGCATCACACATTGACTGAATACCATTTCACAGCCCCAACATACAAAACTTGTATCACATATGCCCCTCACTTTTGTACCCGAGCCCAAGCTGATGCTTCTCTGTATGCTGTTGCCAAATTTTGATCCAGCCCCACTCTGGAAAAAAAAAGGCTGGCAAACAACGAAACACTTAAACAAATGCTGTTTGTAAATTACTTAATTGCTGGTATCTTAGCTGATGGATCCCCATATGACAAAACAGAGGGAGGGTTTTTGGACTGTCTGGTGGGTTGAGGGGGATGCTGTGAAACTCCAGTGTT
This sequence comes from Acanthurus tractus, assembly GCA_029783725.1. NCBI lineage: Eukaryota > Metazoa > Chordata > Actinopteri > Acanthuriformes > Acanthuridae > Acanthurus > Acanthurus tractus. Next base: position 10,170,121 of record JAQNCA010000004.1, read on the forward strand.
GGAACTTTCAGTGTCTTTACCTGTGTGCCCACTTCTTATCCTCAGCTGCAAACGAGTAAACGTCTCCCTGATTCAAGATCATCACTTGGCTGGCTGTATTTCAAAGATGCGCTCCTCAAGAAAAAAATGTCCAATGTGTTATTGCTGACCTTAGTTTTGTAGTTCTGTTGTAGTTGCTCAAGCATCTTAAAAATGTAGCCATGAGTTTTGGTCATTTCTTAACAAACAATGTTACAAATTACGGTTCAGAACTTGAACTGCATAATTGGGCATCCTTATTCCTCAAAGGTCATTTGTTAAAGTTATCTGTGTGATTAGTACCTTAAGTCCCAATTTGGGGATCAAGCAACAGCTCTCCAAATGGCTTTTCATTGATCAGCCACCACCATTGCTGTAGACCTTTGACCAGCACGTTAAAGTGTTTCCTAATTTTGAGTCCTCTAGTTTAGTTTTGTTTTTTTTATAAAATTAAAATATCCGATGGGGCTTGTATTTTTTTTTTCTCTATTTTTGTTTTTTACTTTATATCTTGTTTTTTGCTCATATCCCCTCTCAGTCTGGCTTACCTACTTCTTGCCAGGTTTTAAACTGAGTGAAGAAAGAGATCTATTAACTTTGCTCTTAAACAGGCTTTTAGGGGGATTTTTTTGCTAAATTCCTTTTTACTATTAAAACTTAGTTTAGCTGAGGCTCCTGTATGTTCAATTTCCCAAAAGAGTGAATTCCTTTCAGACTGGTGAACTACACCTCCGAAGTGGCCGGCTGTTCATGAAGTCTGCCCAAGGTATCTTCTGTGCTCTGCTCAACATATGCATTTTAAATGTGCTGTAAAATGGACTAATCTTGTTTAAGTGATCGAAAAAATGTAACTACGTTTCCCCAAAGTAAAATCTCAATCGGGAACAGTTTTGTACTTTATGTTCTTTGTATGATCAACTTTTTTTCTTTGTCAGTTTGGCTTCATGGAGCCTATTAAACAAACTGTGGAAAATAATCTCGATTCCTTTGCCTTTCAAAACTATCGCATGGGGGAGTTAATAGCTGCGTGAGAACAAAGTCACCTGCTCGAAGCACTGAAGTTACACATGGATTTCTTTTGAGGGCAAATAAATTGGAAGTTTAGTTGGTTCATGCGATAAGATGATAGGATAGGCTCTAATTTGGATTTTGAAACTCAGCTTAATTTCAAAGCTGCCTGTCTTAAAGATTTCCAAACTAGATGGTTTTTGGAACGCTAAATCATGTACAGGTCCCAAAACCATCAGTTATCCTAATGTATACCGACAGGCAACCTCTTCAGTGTATTGAGCTCAAACTTCTAGTGAGGTTTGAATAATAAGCCCCTAAAAGTGGCACATGAAATTGGTGGGAGAACATCAGCTGGTGTTTGGTCATGTTAATGCTTCATTACGTTCAAGAGGTCAGCTACTTCAAAAACCTACAAGTCCTTGGAGAGTGAAGTGTTGCGCCCACCAACAAGTGCTCATCAGAGATGAAAGCTGCTCTCTTGCCTAGGTCATATGTGGAGAAAGTAGGCCAATGCACGTGAGGTAAAAATCTCCTTTTGCTTTGCTCACATCCTTCAAACTCAGTTCTCATTGTTTCCATGAATACCTACAAGTTAGTCGTTTTTTTTTTTTAGTCCTCTGCTTCTGATGTCGCCTTCAACATGCCATGGCCCCTTCCCTGATTCTGATTCATAAAAGTCCATTGAGAAAATGTTGCTATGAAGCTCCTGGATTGTAGTGTTCACCTCCTGGGTCCACCAAAAAAAAAAGCGTTGGCCTCTTAAGTCGTGGGTAGCACTGTGCTCAGTCCACTTCTCTTCACTCTACTAGTCCTCAAATTTGCTCAAGTATTGTCCCACAGCAGTTCTAATTGATGTGTGAGGTGTCTAGACTGTATTCAGTTTTTCTTTGTACCCTTACATATGAGTAAGCGGTGAGTTTCAGACTCATGAATAGGGCTGCATGCATTTTATTGTGGCTTGTTTATGGCAACTTGTAGTTTGCCAGGCTTAATCCATTTCTTGATCCTTCTCTTTAGATTGATCTGACTGTCAGAGGATTCACTGGATCTCCTCAGCTGAAGTTCGCAGTTTTAGGTGGCAGTAATTGATGCTGATGCAGCTATCAGGTAGATACCATTTTTGTGGTAAAACAATAGCTATTGTGTTTTGTATTGGGTGCAGTAAAATTTCAGCTTGGCCTAGCCGACTTACTCATTGCCCTGTTTCAGGTCCAGTGTGATGCTGCAGGGCTGCAGCTGTAAGCAGAGGCGTCATGGGAGGAACTTGCCAGGATCTTGCCAACTAGAGGTTCCAGGCCATGAGAATGTCAAACCATGACTTGTCGTATAGACATTTTTCCAAAGAAATGGCTTCTACTCCACATCCTTAATATGCATTTTCAGTGAAATGAGGACAGGATGAGGGACCTGTTAACCATAATAACAAAGCTTTTTTTTTTTTTTTTTTTTACTTGTCAGAATGTACAAAAGAATCCCTTTCAAGCACTGGTTTTACATTTTAGATGTCCTGTAGTGACTTAAAGTCTACAGAGACAAACCACCTTTGCACTATGTTGGTGTTTGATTTTGCTGTATTGTGGCTTTTAAAAATAAAGTGGAGGAGGAGAAACATTAATTGTTTTTGTGTTATAATTTTTAACCTTCATCGTTTGTTTATGTAGTAAGTCTTTGATACATATTATGTTCATATTAGTTCCACATTGAGGTCAAGTTGTGCAGATGCTAACAGATCATAACAAGGTGTTCTTGATAAACAGTGCGAGCAATTTATGGCAACAGGCTCAAAACATGTTAGTTTGGCCTTGAAACATCTGTAGTAACCAAAAAAAAGTAAAATGTTAAGTGGCACCATGGTACAGTGTGGTGGGGTCACTTCTTTGTAATGAAAACACCGTTAGTTTCACTTTACACCGGTTACCTTTTGTCTTTGTTTTTGCATCAGTAGCCTGTTAATTATATATAGTATGGACAGACTTAAAAAGCAAATTAGTATACAGTGTCAGACAAGTAGTGATGTGCATGTTGATCATCTGACCAAATCTTAATTTTTGGATAACAAGAGAGCAGTGTCCAAACTGTACACGTCCTGCCTGGTCTTCTCCCAGGTGGCCTGGGTCCAACTTCTGTATGAGAACAGCTTGTCCTTCAGTCATTATATTCATTAACACTCTTGTACTTCATCAGCACAGTTTAGACATCAACCTTAAACCAACAGAGCACAGTAGGCACCAAATTGCTTCCTTTCCATAATTAGTACTGAAATGTTATGCTTGGTGTCTTATTTAAATTGTATCTGCTTGTGGTTAATTTTCGCTGTTTGTATACGATGCAAAGAGGAAGTTTGAATAACACAAGGCAATACACTATCTGTGCTCATTATGTGCTCTTCATGAATAGTGACCATAATTAAACTATAAATATAGTGACATACAAGTTGTCTCTTAAAATGAAGTGGGGAAAAAGTATGTCATATCAATGGACTCTCAAGAGTACAACTGACTGCAATTGCTTGACTGTACAGTAGTCAAGTAAATGTACATCAACCTGAATTAAAAAAAAATGAAACATCAGACACACTGGGATGAGGTACAGAAGAAATACTCTTTAATATTAAACATTTACAAGCTGAATTGAGCCGGGGCTCAGGTCCAGGCGGTGTTGGCTGTGGACAGGGGTGAACTTCAGGACACCGTTTGTCTTGGTCCAGTTTATGTGTACATGATGAAGCCATAACGCTGATAATAATACTCCCAACGGGGTCGGAGGTTGAACAGCTCCACTGACAGAGGGGGTACCCAGCGATCTGTGTGGAAGACGCTCTCACCGACCTACACACGTAAAAAAAGAATATGTTTGTGACAATACAATACACTGGTGTTGGCCAGCATCTGGATTCAATGACAACTGACTTGGATAGTTTCTTTTCACTTAGACTTTTCAAAACATAAAAATGCTTTGCTCGTAACATCAACACTGTGTGTCTTATTTCCTCTTTATTCTTCCAAAGAGCTTTTGTAATAATAATATGGTAATCTGGTATTAATATTCATTTACAAACAAAGCCAGATCATATTGATGGCCATGAAGAAATAACTCAAAATTAACATTGTCTCCCAAAAAGGTTTTTCTATTGCAGATTTTCATGTGTTCTAGCTCATGTATGTCTTGTTACTTTAAACATTACCCTAAACTTTTTTTCATCATTTGTTGCTAATTTTCACAGATAAACTACAACAACAACTATAATGTACAGAGGGTAATACACCAGGAAAGCTATGTATTATTGTTAACCTGATGCACTGGTAGTAGGGACTTACAATCCTCTATGAAACCTGCATAACAATCAGAGGTTCTTGGCCCCTTGGGACAAACCAAGATGCAATATTTACATTTTTGCTCAAAATATTTATATTCAGCACAAGAATGAAGCATTACTGTCAATCTTACACATTTTAAGTGCAAAATTAAGTGCAAAATTAATTAATTAGCAAAAAAGAAAATGATAGAAATGTTAAAACATCATTCAATTTAGCTACAACCAAGTAATGTCAGTGAAACATCCAAAACTATAGAAACATTACATAGCTGTAATGTATGGTATTTTTAAAATAAGGTCACACTTAGAAAATAGCTAAAAAAAAAAAATAGCTAAGAAGTGATGATAGAAAAAAACAGACATCCTTTGTAATGTGCTAAAACATTTGTTTTTGGACAAAAATCTAAGCAATAAGAAGTTAAGCATTTTACAGTAGTATTTAATCACAACAAGTTTGTGATGTTTATCTCTTAAATATTGCAGTGTAGTCACAACAAACACAAATCAACAGCTTTTCTTTACCTTCCAACCTGGAACGTCTTTCATGAGAATCGCCTCCTCCTCTAAATTTTCCCTCAGCATTCGTAGGCACCTGAGGGGGAATTCATCTGTTATAAAAAGAGCTAGTATGACAGAGGAACCATCTGATTGAAAAAAGTTTTTGTTTTGTTTCTTACCTTCGGTCATACTCTGCCTGTAGCAGGGGCATCAGAGCTATCCTGACTTCCAACTCTTCAATCTGAAAGCGCCTGCGATACAAAAACACGCTTAATCTTATGCAGAGCTAGACTATCAACAATTAAACTCAGAGCACAATTTCTAGAATGATCCTACCTCCTCTCTCTGTTCCACTTGATAAGATTATAGTAACCATACAACAGGCAACCAATGCCAATGCCAAACAAGCTATATCCTGTCAAAAAAAGAAATTAATTATTGACATTTCATTGCACTTTAAACACATCTCACACCAGATGATTTGAAAAGTAGCACCCAAATTCTTAAAGGATGTCTCATTGACATGGCAATTGTATATTTGTTAAAAAGAGCACAAAAATGATTTTTCGGAGAGAAAATTAAGTTTTCAAATGCATTGAAAATGGTAAAAGGACAAAATATATAAAACTCTAATATTAGTTCATTTAGGTTCAATGAGCAGTATCTTGCTAAGAAGTGACATCAAACCTTAATAAATATTTTTCTTATATTAATTCAGACATTTTTTTCTGATTATTTAGTCATATAAACAGAAAAAAGAGAAATAATAAATTCCTTTATCTTAGCTGTTCATCTGTTACTAGAAGTAATCTGTCACTACACTTAAGTCGACTCTCAAAATCACTCTAAATTAATATAATTGGCCGCCAGATGATTTTTGATAAAATAATTATATTTGCAATTAAAAAAAACAACAACAAGCACAACTGAATCCAACCAGTGGTCAAAAAGTCCACTGGACCACTGTCCCGTTTTTGATTTTCCAGGGTTTGGAGGTTGACTGACGAAAAAAAAAAACTTCCAGCTTGTTGGTCAAAACGGTGGGCAAACAACTGTTTGAGTCTGTTCTCATTTACAAATCTAAAGCTGCACTTTTCAATACGTGCACCGTTAAAAGTTAAAGTGTAGCTTGAAAATAGTTTTGTGCTTTCTATTGTAAACCTATTGTTGTCCATATTCTATTACACTGGGGATATTGAAGGCTCAGACTGTATTAACTGCAAAAAAAAGGCATCATTTAAATTACAGAGTCTAGTACAACAGTCTTGTGATTTTTTTACTGTCTGTGTTTACCTGCAGGTATTATAATAAGCTACATTTAACAGAAAATGAAAAGTCAAAAAGTCATAATTGACTGAGCCTGCACTGTAGTGTCAGTGTTAGCTAGTTAGCAAGTAGTTAGCAACACTGACAACAATTGTAACGGGGAATTAAGTTATTAATGCACTTGTCACATTATACTGTTAATGAGCACATGTGTAGCTTCTCAATATGCCAGGTACAAATATTCGACCCGTAAACATTTGATTCAGAGGAATTTAACGTCGGCTTCTGTGTTTATCTTGCTAAAGAAGACCCGTTAGCATTAGCCGGTGTTTAATCAAGTTAGTGCCAAACGTTATCTGTTCATTTTGAATTACTGGTGTACGTCTATAAATCTCGGTCACTGAGTGTGTAATGTAAGTACCAGAGAGTCCTCGTTTCGGTAGGTTTCTCTTATAATCAAACGGAGCATAGCCTCCCGGAGGAGGCATGTCCTGCTTCACCTTGGAACCCGCCATCTTCCTCCAACCTTCTCCACAACAGCGGTCGACGTCACTGCCCCGTCGCTTCCTCTCCGGTGCGCAAAAGCTTAAGTGGTACTCTAGCGCCCCCATTGATCTGGATAGGAACTACGTTATTTACTGCAGTTTATGAATGACATCAGTGTTGCATATACATGAAAACATTACTGAGAAGTTGCGGATTAATGACGTACAGATCATGTAAGCCAATTTGTATTCTATTTAGCAGTTTAATCTGCAACAATATATCATATTTTTGTAGTTGATCATATGTTTTAAATTGCTGAATAGAAATTTTGTTTACAGTAAAAACTATATTTTACTGTTGACAGCTGCTGTTTCCATAGGTCTACATACTTGAGTTTTGCTCACTGCAATTTCTAGCATCCTTCCTGTACTTTTGCATTTGATTTCCTTCAGCGTTATTGACTTTTAATATACACACTGGAGCAGTTTTACAAGGACACTGATCTGAAAACCTGCTTGATTTCGCTGGCTCAGATACATTAAGATAACAAAGTGAATGCCTAGGAATTGATTCACAACCCTTTCCCTGACAATTGTTTTAGTAAATGTTGTCCCATTATGTTGTATTTTCAAGATGGAATGTTGAATTCATGTTACATTATAAAGAATAAACAATACCACAAACAATAAAGAAGAACAAGTACTTAAAATGTATATTTTTTATTATTTCTTAGGAGCTAAGAAAAAAGTAAACCAAGTAAATTTGAACTTAAGTTTTTACAATGCAGTGAACATCAAGAGGCAGAGAAATCATGTAACATGTTAGGGTGAATATATAATGGTCTTGTGGATTCCACGGTCTTGGTAGCTGGGAAATGTTCCCTTCAACTGATTCAGGTCTAAGATTATGCTATAATCAGGGATTATGATTGAATTAACTGTTAAGATCTCTGGCTCCAGTGTGGCAAATTCAGCTCCTTCAGACTTTGCATTTTCTCAGTAATGACATAACACTCAAAATAATCTTACAATGTTGACATTGATATAAAATAAGCAAATTACAGATGGTAATTACAGATGTACTGAGCAACACCATGCCTCTTCAGCCATGGTGCAAAATGAACAGAGGGTCAAGGGTAGGCATGCAGTTAAACAGGACAAAAAAAACAAAGCTAGAATAAACTCTTCATTTGTGGAAACCACAACATATTGAGTGATTTTAACAGTCAAAAGATCAAAAAGGAAAAAAACAACAACAAAACAAAATAACTTACTGTAAATACAAAATAAATTCAAACCTTAACCTACAGGGGTGATGTATTGAAAATCTTTACAACTTAATTGTTTTTGTTTAAAATAAATCTGTACTTTGTTGAACGTGAACTTTTGAGTATAACTATAACCATTCAAGTGTTTAAAGTGGGGTCAGTTTGACCTACATCATGGCAGATTGGGCTTATAAACCCAGAACACAGTTCTAATTTTTTTTTTTTTTTTTTTTTAATCAAAGTACTCAATGGAGACACATTATCACACCATCATTTAACACACCCAGTCTGGAGGACATAAGTACCCAAGGGGGAGCCCTTCAAGTATGTTTTTTTCTTTGCCCCAATTAAATCAAAATATTTTCTGCACAATTACCAAAGAATAACGAATTTCAAAATAAACAACATAAAATAAGAAAACTAAAACAACAATCATACAAATGTAAGAAAGGAACGTTTCTTCACTTTAGGAGATTGTATTTTGCTTAACAGTCCTCTGGGGGTCGCTGTTGACCGTTTTATTGGAGCTGAAGAACTTGGACAAAAACTAACAATTGACAGCAGAGTACAGTTTAAGTTATTTCCATGTGTTTGCAGTTTGCGAGATAGACGAGCGAGAGGGGATCATGTCCAGCAGGTACTCCCTCTGACGAGCATCGACGGTGGCGGACGTCTTGTGTCCTGTCAGGCTGGGGTTCACATAGGCCATAGTAACTCCTGTGAACATGCAAGAGAGCAGTGGGTCAAGGTGTGGAGCAAGCTGCATGATGTCATTTAATGCTTTTTGAGTTAAACAAGAGAGAAGAAGCGATGTGATTCGACAAAGACACCCATGTCCCCACAACAATAAGACAGACAAAGAAAAAACAACTACTCTATGGTATAGTAGTGAAACAAAGGAAAAAAATTCTAAACCACCAAACGGAGGAACTAGAGGGGAAAGACGGAGGTCACTGGCAGGGAGACTGGAGAGTGTGATTGCCTTGTCCGAAAACATTTCCTCCAGCATGTTTCTTAACTGTGTTTTATTATTCTACTAGTGTGTGTTATTACACTAGAATGGAATATTTGTTTTGAAAAGATTCTTTAACACTAGAAACAGGATGGCGCTAAGATGTTCAAGGATTGCTTTTGGACCAGACAAGAATTTGAAAGAGAGCAGATGTCAGGCGCCAGAGTTGGCCGGGTATTTATACATTTTTCTGTGAGTCTACCTGTGTTGCTGTTGCTCTGCTTCTTCCATGCAGTGGATGAGGAACTACCTCCGCTGATAATCCTGCCGCTGCCGATTCCACTGCTGCTCACCTTTGAACTCTGGACAGAGTGGTGGGAAACATGGGCGTGCTTACCTGGCCGGCTAACCAGAGCTGCGGCCGCCACCGCACTCTGCAGCTGGGAGGAGGAGGAGAAGGAATGGGGGATGCCCCTCACCCCCACTGATGAGACACCATGGGACTGCTGGCCCTGGGAGCTCTGAGGGGAGTTAAAATACAGACAGTGGGGTCTGAGTTACAGCAGCCCTTGATTTAACAAGTGTTTTTCTTAAAAGAAAGGTCAATTCCAACCTGCTTGATGGAGTGATGCTGAAGAATGCTGGTTCCTTGGCTGGCCTGGTGGTGGTGGTGCTGGAGGGAAGACGCTCTGGCCTGAGCCTGCTTCAGCTGCTGAGACACGAGGTGCTCTGCTTTCAACGATGAGGATAAGGAGCTGCTGTGGGAGACGGGTGAGGACGTCTGCTGGAAAATACGCTGCTCTATTTCCTGCTCTTGTTGCAGTGCTTTGACAAATGCACTTTTCAGCCTATTGGTATGCTCAGCTTTCAAAGCCTTTTTCTGATTGGATGACATGCACTGTTCGCAGAGGACTACCTCGCCCTTTGTCTTGTCCTGCCTCCAGCGACAGGTGAAGTCAGTTTTGCACTGGGAGCAGATGAAGGGTTCTTTGATGACAGTCTTAGTCAGTGGTAAACCTGTCTTTCCTGGAAGGAGAGAGTTGGGAAACTAATTGAAAACAGACTGAGGTACTCATGAAGAATCAAAGATGTAACTAATGAAAAGAAAGATGCAGGTAGACATATATTTAAATCTGAGCGAAAGTGGGCTGCTTTACTACATATGGGCAATTGCTAGTGATTGTTTGAGCAGATCTGACAAACTGAAACTTATGTTTATTTCCATTATTAATGGATCTAAATATTATTTTCTTAATTAACAATAATTCGTTTGGTCAACATCACCATAGTAATTAGTTAAAGCCCCATGAGGTTCCACAAAACGGCTTGTTTTGCCCAACCAGCAGTCCAACCCTTGAGATATTCAGCTTACTATCATCTTACTAAGATAGGCATAAAGTTTCTTACAATTTAGAAGCTGGGATTGGAAATACTTAAATGATTAGTGCCAATTACATTTTTGTTGATCATCTTACCTCTACAACATTTAAACAAAGTTATCATAGCAGCAAAAGTACACACCTCTATGGATGGTATCTAGCAGATTCTGCACCACTTCCTCCAGTCCCACCAGGTAGATGAACTCATTATTGGCTGCAGAGGGCAGGAAGTTAAATTCTGGGGCTGGGGGCTTGGGTGGGGGAATCTCCAGGAGGGTCTTCTCCAGTTGTTTCCGCAGGGCAAGTTTAGCTGCAGCTTGGCGGCTGGCTGGAGAGTCATTCATACTAACTGCAGACATGCCGCTTCCTGAGGAAGAGCCCTTCAAACTGGATGTCGATGCCTTTAAAAATAAGCAAAGCCAGGGAAGAGACGAGACAGGTGTAAACATCTAGTCATAATCAGACAATCTTTTACTTGTATAAGTGGTACAGAAATAACCCACCAGCTGTGGATTAACTGCAATGTGTTAAATCATCAGAGATCACTTAAAGACCAGTATGGCCCTATTCAATGCTTCCATGAAAAAAAAGTACAAAAATTAGATAAAACTGCCTCTAGACCTGCATTATACTACTACATTCAGGCGTAAATTTTGGTGGCTACTATAAAATTATCATCTATGGCTTATTACATACCTATATCTATGATAGGCTTTGTTTTTTTTCCACATAAGGATTTAAACTTCATTAAGTTACCATCTTTATATTCCAGTAATTTTTTGCTGATACCAAAAAGCATGCGTTTAATTAGACGGTCAACTGATTTAAAGCACCAACATAGCTGCCAATCCAAAATACAGTCTGCTGCTGACGCGAGCCAAACCACCTGCGCAGTCAACCAGTTCAACGCTTAAAGTCAAACATAAAATCACCATATTTGGCCAACTAGCCACTTTATTTTACACAGTGCAAAGTCACCTTCGCCCTTTCAATTCCATTAGTTCTCCGAAAATAGTCGGTTATGGGGAGCTGCGCCATGTTTCCGACTAGGTGCGGTCATTTGCAGGGTTGGGTTAGACCTAGCTGGCTGACTACATTCGATGGGCAAGATAAATCACTGACACCGCGGCTGCGATTTTAATTTCGTCTGCGCGGTCGCCATATTGGACAGTTAAGCTGCCAGGAGCTGTAGACAGCAGACCGCTTGGAAAAATGCGCTCTTAACTGGTCAGTCATGGGGGACACATAGACATATAGCATTGTCTACAGCGGCTGTACTAAGTATCTACTTTTCAAATATCTACAGGCACCAAGGTGTCATAATGGCTCACATTATGTTTCAAGTTTGCTGGCATGCACCCATTGGCCAAGATTTAAACCCTTTGATTAAAAGTTAACTCATGACTTATGTTCTATACTAATTAGATAGATAAGCATATTTACCTTTTACCATACCCAATGTGTCTTTTGTATAATTAATACACCAAAATACCCCTTTTTTTGTTTTTGTTTTACCTGAAAATACCTGTGAGATACTGACCAGTGTGCTAGCACTACTGCCGACTCTGATAAGGCCTGACTGGATCATGCCTCTCTGGCCCTGGCCAGCAGGGGCCGAGGTCCTGGGGCCCAGCAGCAGAGGAGGAGGTCCCGAGCCTCCCGATGCAGCCAGCTGCTGCTGCTGCTGTTGCTGGCGGAGAGCCTGGATCTGCTGTGGAGATACAGAGATGGGCTAACCAGGACGATGAGAGGGGTGACACAAAGGGACATAACAGACAAAGGTAGTGGAAAAAAGGGAGGGACATCAAAAGCACCAAGGCAAAGGACACACACAAAGAGAGAGAGGTGCATAGAGATCATAAGTCCTGTGTGTAAGTGTATTTGTTTTCCCCTGCAGTGAGGACAGCAGTGCCAATCAGGCAATAATTGCACTGATGTAGAAAAGATTAAAAAAAGGAGTCATTTAAATTTCTCAGCATGCTCCCCTTGTTAACAGTTCTATGACTCACCTGTGCCCCTCTGACCAGAGGTGGCATTATGATCTGGGAGCCATGTTTGGACGACACCTGCTGCCCTCCTCTTACCAACGGTGGAGGGATGACCGTGCCTGAACTCCTGCCTGTCAAAATCTGGTCAGAGAAAAAAAAAACACGGTCAAGAACAGCGTGACACACAGTATAAAGGAGGTGTCACACTTATATGCTGCTCATGTGCACGTGTTATAGTAGAGCTTTAACCTGTTGAGAGCCTTTATTGCTTGTAATTGTTCCCCGGATTAGAGGAGGAGGAGCAGAGGAGCCAGACAGACCTGAGGACTTGAAAGAAGAAATGGAAGAGGATATTAAAACAACAAAAAGAATACTTCAAATGCGAGCCAGTGCTAGAAAATGTACGATTCTGTGAGTGACCTTATGTTGATGTGTTTAACCAACATTTTACCTTCTGGAGTGTGTCCCTCTGTATCTGGCTCTGTCGAAGTTTCTTCAGCAGCACCAGCTTGGCTTCCTCCAGTCTCAGTTCTTCCTTCAGCTGCTTGATGATGCGCTCCCTCTCTGCTGGACTGCTCTTCTATACTCGACAGATCACAGCATCACTTACACCGCTTGCATTACAGAACACGAAAACCTTTCCAGTAACTAACACATTCACAGATGGAGGTTTGAGCTGATCCTGTATCCTCTGCAGGACATTGAACCTCAGTGTAAGCGTACATCTTTAAGGTTAGAAAATAATTTGT
>JAQNCA010000004.1:10184390-10198640 GCA_029783725.1 Acanthurus tractus
TAAAAAAAATCTTTTTTAAATTAATGTTTTTGGCATAATAGTTGCATTTTTAAAAAAACACTCTGGCCTCAAACACAAAAAAAAAAAAAAAAAAAAAAAAAAAAAAAAAGACATGACTATGACGCGACTACAATGACTGGACACACACATTGCTTCTCCTACAAAGTGACTGTTCAATTGCAAGTTACATGTAAGAGCAGATGACCTCAATTCTTTAAGTAGTAACTCAAACACTAAAGACCACTTTCCATGTCCCCACAGAAAGGATGGCCATGTGGTTAAACAGATTATGTATTTCTGTGACGTAGAAGAACTCTTCAAAGTCAACGCATAACATCCTGAGGCCAGTTTCTTCTAGCGTCCTCCCTTTGTGTGTGTGTGTGTGTGTGTTAGTCTCTCCTCAGAGCTTAGCGCCATCATCACTTCCTGTGGATTAATCACTACTCTTCCAAAGAAGTCACATGACCTCAAAGTCATCATCACGTGACACACTCACTTTTCCTCCCACCCTTCCCCCCTCCCCTCACCGTTCCTTCCACTGTGGAAACCATGGCAACAACCGGCTGGAACCGGTTTGTGACACACGGCTTCATTTTGTGTGAGAGGAGTTTTTAGGGTTCAGGTGGTGAGTGGGGGGAAAATGGAGGTAGACTTCAGATAAAGTTCACCTCTGAGTCCTCCCCCTTATCTCCCTGCACAGTAACTTTGAAGAACATCAGGATTTTAAAAGTAACTTCAAACATTTACAACCTTTTAGTTTGAAAAGAAAGTGTCATTCATCTTTTCGACAGTCTAAATAGTGATTTTTTTTTTTTCACAACAAGAAGCCTGCAGGCTTTTAGAGAAACTAGACTACTTCTGTGTACATAAAGCTTCCTGTTTTTTGACAGGAATTTCATGTGTTTGTTTTTAACGCTGGAGAAAGTTTGCTATAAACTGCTTCTCACCCTCTTGAGGTGCTCATGTCCACCGGCTGCTCTCCTGTCTGAACTTCCACTTTAATGGTGGCCTTCACCTCGCCTGCAGCCAGCATGCCACCTGAAGTCTTGGGCTCTGTCAGTCGGCCTCGGCTCCTTGTATCCATAGCTGGCTCTGTCCTCACCTTGCTTGTTCTGTCATTGCAGTCAGTCCGATTTTCTGAGCTGGGTTCAACGGTTTGTTGTCTCTGGGTCCGCTCCTGTTCATCCTTTGCTGGCCGAGAGGCCAGCGGTAAAACTAAAGGTAAAGGCAACCGACTCTGCTCCTCCTCATTATCTTTCCATTGCTCTGATCTGTCCCTAGTCCGGCTCTGACCATCCTCTGCCGGTACAGGGTCGTGTGCAGGTTTAGTTTGTGCCTGTGTTGTGGGTTCAGATGGGTCCAATTTTGGCTTTTTGCTTTCATTGTCAGCATTGGAGGGCTCTGTAGAAGCGGGAGCAGTGTCCCTTTCCAGCGCCCTCTTCTGGCTGCGCGTCTGGCGAACAGCCTCCTCAGACATTCCCTGCAGAATAACAAGGAAACAACCATGATTTCTGTTACTCATCAGACAGGGCCAAAATTACATGTTTCCACAAAATACAGAAATTAATAGTTACTGAAGTGGTCTACACAGATTAATGTCACATACATCACTGACACATCTAACCCAAAATATAGCAGGTCAAAGTGGTGAAAACACACATTGACTAAATTAATACAGATAAAAGTTTGGAGATTTTTAGCTTTTCCGGGATATCAGTCTTATAAACTAGAACAAAAGAACATTTATGAAAACAATGTCAAGTGAACTTCCTAATGCTCAAAAAAGGTGTGAATACTGTCAACCTGTGACATTTCTTAAAATGTCAACTGTTGAAAGCACTTGAAATATGAGTTGACAAGTACTAAAAGTAGTTGAACTGAAGACAATAAAAGAAATGTCAGCTTAAGTCGATGTGCTACGGATAGCTCAGTCAGTATCAGATGTTACGCAAGCACTGACAGCAGCTGAAATGCCAGTCAAAGTAATTAAACTTAGCCATTGCATATGTCAACCTGTAAATGAGTTCAAATGTATTCAAATGTAAATGCTTCATAAGTTAACTATCGAACGAGAGCTGCAGTTTAACTAACACTGAAAAAAGACAAGAAGGTATTTTAAAGTTTAAGTTTACAAAGAGTTAAAGGTTCCCATGTTCGTGCGGTGGAGGCTTTATTAGTCTAAGAGCAGGTCTCTGTTTTGCTTATCCCCTGCAAGCGAGCATGGGTGACACCGTAAAGAGTCCTACCAATGGTGACACGCTATTCCACTGAGACTAGTATCTCTTTCACACACAAACACACATTTCTGCCTTTCCCTCTTTCAGTTTCATTGCCTCATTTCTAATTTTGTAAACTGGCTATTTTTAAATGGGGTGTGTTGCTGCTTTGGTGTTATTCCCCAAAGTTTTAAATTAATTTTGAATAATTCATGAGTAATATAGTTGTCAGCTTTTATCTAAAATAAGTAATTAATGAAATTTTACAGAGTGACGGGACACGTTACAGAGGCTATCTTGCACAAACAGAAATGTGTGAGTCTTGTGATTTTGGATTGCTCTTTGATGTGTGCAAAAAGTTAAACCACTCATCTGAACAGAGTCCCGTGCCTATTTGACTTACAAGAGTAACTACTTTATTTATCTACTTCCTTGCAGATCGGCCTTTTGCCAGTTCACGGATCATTTACACAGAGGTGATAGCAAAAGTGAACAAGTTGTTTTGAGTGTGTGTTTGTTAAAGAGGCACCAAGCTAGCATTTGGTATCATGGGCGATGTAAGGTGATAGTTTTATATTTCTAGTAATTCTGATTTTTACCTATTCGGTGGGGGTTACACATATCAAATACTGCATTTCACCAACAAAGATGAGGAAAAAGAAATTTTGTGTACTCTAATCAAAGGTTTATGAAATTGCTGTATTCTTAATCACCTGCTACATACTACCAATAAAGACTGTAGCCTATGTATTGTATGCAGAATACTGCTTTTCATATTACAATGCAATATGACCTAAATAAATTTATTTTGCAGTTTAAACAACATTATTGATAAACATCTATTACTATGCAGCAACCCCTTGTGCTCTTAAAAAAAGATGATTTTTCATGACATTTTGAAGGGACCAAAATCACCAGTGTTGTGTTGCATTGCAATACTTCACTGCAAATTAAACTTAAGTTGGAGCGATTTCTTTCTGCATTTTTGTTATACTCATCATTGCTATCCATGCTTCAGTCAAACTTGTTGCCTTTAATAAAACTTGCTGATAGGTTTGTTTGTCTTGATGCTAGTTTGGCTAAACTGTGAACATTTCACCCTGAACAATAGCTGTATAATTTTAACAAAATATGGCAAGAATGTAATAATGACAGAACAGAGCAACCAGGGTCTGTGAGCATGATGGCCAACTGGTTTGCAAGCTACCTACGCTAGCACTTCTGGAGCTTCTCACCCACAAAAACATTGGACTACATTTTAAATTCACCACTGATTTATAAATAAAACCACATATTGGGCATTTGAAATTTACACCAATGATTTCTAGCCTAAAATTTTCTCAGAAGTGAATCATAATGAAATAGTATACATATATTGTGAAAAAACTTCCCGTTGTTGGCCTAACCACTTTATGTGACATTCAAGGAGCTATAAGCAGACAAAAAACATCTGAGGAGTAAAAGATGAAAGTAGGTCATCAACGAGCGTGCAGTTCTGGGAAAGGATGAGTCTAAAGAAGTGATTTTAAATGGTTTGTTTCTATAATGAGGTCAAATCTGACTAGAACTGAATAAATAATGAGCAACATGGTCAACACATCACCAAAGGTCTACCTCCTTCAGCTTCCTGCTTTCAAGGAGGCTCCTACAATGTGTTGAAAATTAATGATTGTCAGAGAATAAATGTGGCCCAAGTTCAAAATAAACCTGATTACAGCCATTTGGATCGTTACAGCAGCACTGCACAGTGTTTATAAAGGAAATTTTAAGCAGATTAAAGGTCACATTTTATTCTGGTGCTGTTATCATTATCTGTCAAACATACAGTACAGAAATATTACCCAATAATAAGATCAGCAATCCATTTCACTCGATGTGGTGTGGTTAACCGAGGTGAACTTGTGAACTTAAGTAGACAAAACTGACCTTGAATCAGCGGTAGGGACACAGGGTGACTAAAATGGCCTCCAGACAAAACATGTTGGATTAGCAAGGTCACATGACCAAGATGTTGGCTGAAACATCCAATTATCCAAATTTCAGTCTATACCAAACACTGAAAGAGGAAACTGAAGAAAGATTAAATGCTCAGCAAGAACTCAATGTTCAGAGCAAACCCCCCCCTCTCCCAAAAAACTGAGGATTACTGAAAAAGCGAGGCATTTTGAAAGAGGTGTAACAAGAAAAAATGCTGTGGTGAGACATTAAACAGCTGGAGGAACATGACAACATCTTAATCAAATTAGAGTTTAAGTCGACTGAAGAGAATGTCCAATGTTGACTGCTAAAATATTTATTATGACACATGGATCCAAGTATTTCAGTAATTTATTTGTTAAAGCTAAAAAAACTCTTCCTTTCTTTGATCCAGGCACAGAAGAGCACCAGATCCATTGCCATCTGATATCCTTTGTGCAACAAACTCAATCCCAAAAGATGTTGACATGCCATTTTATGTCACGTCAGTTTGTTAGGCAGTTGAGCAGGTACATGGGCACACTCACAATGTGCACCAGCTCATGGTCCGCACGTTACCCACTCGGTGTCAGGTTAGAGATGAGAGAGAAGCACACGTGGGCAGACGTCATGGGTCAATTCATGTTTACTTTTATGGTTCCTACAATGGCCTTTCACACTGTTCTATGTACATTTTCTATATCAGGAAACAATTAAAACAGATAAACAATTAATGTTTAACAGATACAATGTCTTTACACTTCTGTACTATGATAACAGAATTGTGTTCTTTAAGGGAGACAGTCTTTCTAATATTGATAAATCCTGAGGTATTTACACCTGTATGGTTGTAAATACATGACTGATACAGTAAGGAATGCTTTGAATAATGGAGCTGATGTGCTTTCACAAAAATGCTTGTCCAACCCATGAACAGCTTAATTTTTTGCCATTATTTTAGCCAGCAACTCAATTTAAAGTCTGATGTGGAGTAATGAAACATGGTGAAGTGAGCTGTCACTTTGAGCTGCTAAGTGAGGAGCTGCAGGCGACAGGCTACAACCTCCATCTTCTCGGCCAGGTAACCATCTCCTTGTACCTTGTTAATGTGATAAGGGTGAAAATTTGCAATACTTTTCGCTTGACATTAAATCCTCTGCCATCTTCTTATCAGTTAACTCTTTATATTCGTCACCTTAACAGTGAAATCTGACTCATGTTACTCTGCTGCCGTTGCACAGAGCAGACATGAGACTAATTATAGCTTTTCCCACCCAAATGTACTGATAAAAAAGAAAGACAGACAGCAGGCAACGGCCAATTAATGTATTTGGTGAATGCCTGCACACTGTGCAACATCAATACGCAGGTAACCACCAAAGTAAGCTGAGTATGGCCTTTGAAAAGAAAGAGGCTGGCTAGCCCAACATTAAGTGCATTTACATGTGAACTTTTATCTAAATTATCTTTCGATTTCGGCAGCATCCTCATTATGAGTTGTGCATGAAAACATTCTTTTTCAGAAACGTGAATAAATCCTTGTCCCTAGCTGAAGTACTCCAATAGAAACAATAATATACTGGCGAGCAAACTGCTCATCCAGGTTCCTGATCATGCTCTGCCTTGTATGCAGGTGAGTCATCAGCTCTTGTTACCCTAGTAGCTAGTGGGGAAAACAAAAAACATGATGGTAAATGATGTAATGATGATCCACATGAAAAGCTTAAGACCTCAGTAATGCAAAACATATGTTGTATTGTTGCTCTAATCTCTATTAATGGTGATTACATTAGATTTGAATCGCTAAATTAAACGAAATGGATAATGCAGCAAAACCTCAAGATTAACCTTAACTGCTGATATATTTCCATTTGTACAAAAATGACACAGAGTTGTTCGGATAATAAAGGGTGAAGCACACCTGTCCGTGTGCTCTTAGAAACCCATACAGTTCTTTTGGCGTGAAATGGGATTTATACAAGTAGATCTTTCAGTGTAAACCTCATATTTAGCATAGGAGTCAAACAAGGACAAGTCTCAAAACCAGGATACTAATGTGCATGCACAGGCCCTCATTGAAACGACTTTGGGCATTATCAAATGTGGTTAAAGGCAAACATGTCGCATGCTACAGGAAACGACCCGTGTTTAAAGTTCACAGAATCTCACACAGAAAGCACAAGTGCCGTTTAAAGAGACATACGTACAGAGCATCACTATTTACCCGACGGCCACGCAGAAGGAACACAGAACCTTATGTCCTGAATCATATTCACCTATGTTTATTGCAGACTCGAGACGCTGCCCTGCCAAGTCTACTGAGGCCCTCAGTCTACCCAGCGACGCAATACAGGAAGCTATGGTTTTTTTGGGGAAAAAAAGGACTACAATTAACCCTTATAGCCTGCGTCTTCTCAGTGACACACACTGTACGCACTCCGACCCCCTCCCCTTCCTGCTCTCAGTGGTTATGGCGGTGAGCGTAAAGTACACTGTATCCATGATGTACATATACACTATGCATACAAAGTCACAATGTAGCGTGAATAGAAATCATCTGATAACAGAGAGCTGACTAAGTTTTTTTTTTAAATACTCTGACATCACTGAGACACACATGACATGACCCTTCCCAGGATTCAGTGGGACACACAAAGCACTTTTCCTGAGAACCGGTTTAGACCGGTTGGCTAGTGTGTGTGTGTGTGTGTGTGTGTGTGTGTGTGTGTTAGACTCTGTGTGTGTGTGTGTGTGTGTGTGTGTGTGACTGAGAGAAGCCGAAGCTTGTTTTAACCCTTCAGGTGCTGGTGCAGACGCCAGGCTTCCTCAGCGACGGCCATTATACAGTGTGAGAGTGCGTGTGTGTCTGCATGTTTCAATGTGTGAGTGTGAGAATGCGCGTGTACTTGTGTGTGTGTGTGTGTGTACTTGTGTGTGTGTGTACTTGTGTACTTGTGTGCATGTATGCATGTGTGTGTGTGCACTGAGGAGGGAAGGAATTGTGATGGCACTATCAATTCAAATGCATATAACTGTAAAATGATGCCTAAGAAGAAGTTAGACCCCCCCCAACCCCCAACACCTTTACAGGGACACTGACCCTATCTTTGTATGGAGGATCTGAATGGTTAACATGTTTCACATTTCATCTCCATGTCAGTTTACCACCCCCCACACACAGAGTGGATCAAACCTTCATGCAACTTAAAAGTGGTAAAAGTAAAGTGATCTTGTGCCCACATATCACCGTAAAGACCTACACTGTCCATTTCACTTTCATACTATTTTATCATTTGGTGTGTGTAGATATGACAGTTTTCACGGTAGGTTCATCTGAATTATTCCGCTACACAACATTCCTTTGATAGACATTCAAATAAGATGGAAATCCTGAAACAGCATTTAACGACACTGTAAAGACACAATCGAACCATTGCACAATGTTAAGTGGTAGACGTGGTGATGTGTCCTTGGCTGTCGCTCTAATGCATTTTCATGAGACCACTAGTTCTGCCCATCAGTGCATCTTTTAAAAATATCAACATATTTCGGGTCAAATCTCTTTTAACACAGGTAAAGCTCGATACGTATTACAATAAGGGTTTCTTCACTATTTGCTGTAACAAGATGCATTTTTATTATAACATTACATCAGAGCTTGGCAGCATACTAGCCTAAGCAGCTGGTACTATTGGAACTGTAAGTGTGACATGTACTTTATATTTTACCCATGACACAGGAGCCAGACTTATTGCATAGTGCTTCTTAGTGCTAGTACAGCTTTAAATGTAACAAATAAGTTTAAAAACTTTAAAAAAGGCTTAATTGGGGGCAGATTATACTATGTAATTGTTATTGTTTCTTGTTTACACTGTATCATTTTTGAAAACATATTGTAGCTCTTGTGTCTGCCTGTGCTAATTAATCTGACCTAGATTAACAAACAACCACAAAAATGGTCCTTGGCAAAAAAATACTTAATTCATCATTAAATTGTAAAAATTAATTTAAATCAATAACTGCTGTAAGATTTCTTAACCCACAGCATGTTTATTGCTGATAGTTTGAGTGTTACTGCTTTGATTACTGATCTCGCAATAAGTTCGGATTTAAGTTGAGGAGGTGGCAAGTGTACAGTCTGTGTTTTTTTTCTAAGTACTCATTATCTTAATTAATGTAATCATCAACACATTAACATCAGCAGTGTATTAACATCACGGTGATCATTACTTAGTTATCAAATTGCACTGTGCAGGTATTTGACTCTTGGCAAGTGCGGTTTTCCCCAATGCAGAACACACACACTTAAATCTGGTATCAGGTTGCTACCCCTATCAGGGCAACACTCACCCAAACCTTTTCTTAATCTACACCTGTCTTGTTTTCTTCCCTGAGACAGGTATTTATCTACACACTCGTGGATCATGTCAGCCATCAGTCACTCAATCACCCTTCATCCAGGCTGGCAGACTCACTCCCAACAATCACCAATGTCTGGCTGCACTTACAGCACGTGTTCAGCATTTTATTTACTGACTGACAGACCTTTAACCCGTGAAAACATATTTCTACACTGCCCAGGATTTTCAGAACACCGTGCAACCATGCAGCCGCAATACCTCAGGAAACTGCAGCACCAGCAATATATCCTTATCAATTATCTGGGTGCATCAGTTTGAATAACAAGTGATGGCAAAAATGGTTCTCCGAGCAACAGCTGGAAACCAGACCTTCATTGTAAGATTAAAATAAAAGAACTGGATCTTAGTTGGTGTAATTAAACACTTAACTTTGGAGTTCTTAAAAGTCAAAGCCAGCCTACAATGTACACAAGTTTGCTCCATTAATAACTTTAACACTGCCTGAAGTGCTTTATGCAGAAACTAACTCAACTATGTGCACAAAGAGGGCAATTAGAGAGCAAATTGCTGTTTATATATTTGATGAAGTCATGGAGGCTTGACCAAACAGCTGCCCTGTGACCCCTGCAATCATGTGCAACAGCTTAAAATGTGGCCAGCAGACGACCCTTTCCAGAACAGTGGCTGATTACACAACTACTCTGGACCAGTGTGTGATCATTGAAACAGTGCTTTCAAACAAAAAAGGAAAAAAAAAACACAAAACCTCTGAGATTTTTCTGACTCACTTAAGTTTTGTAATTTTAATACTATGGATACAGTCACTCTCGTTTATGTTGAAGTACAACTTTAGCACTGTCTGTCATAAAAGGTGGGTCAATGGTTCTTGGGTCAAAGCAAAGCGTTCTCCTTTTTCAACCAATTTTAAACAGCCCCTTCACTATAACCAACCTGTATTTTGTTCACAGTGACAGTTCATAAACAATACAATAGACTATTAACATGCAAACAACACATTACAAAGTCTTTGTTTACATGATCAGCTGACTGTTCATTCCAGACCCCCACAAAGAGGCAATAAAGTCTCAGAACAGTTCATCACTTTACATTTCTTAGAAAAAGTAGAGCCGCAATTGTTAGTTGCTTAGCAGAAATTAGTTGTCAACAATTTTGATAGTGAAACATTTAGGTAATATCTAAAGAGAAAATATGAAAAATCACTGGCTCCAGCTGTACAAAATGCATTTTCCTCATTTTCTAGTTTACTACTCTTGTGTAATGTTGATTTAATATTTTGAATTTTGCTTGGGCCAGAAATAAATAGTTTAACCTGTCATCCCTGATATCAAAACTACTATTATTGTAAAAGCCAAGCATTTAATTTTAAGAATAACAAGCTACAATGAAAAGAACTGCAGCCCCCAACCACATTGACCTCTGTAACCAATAAACGAGTAAACTAACTTATTCATGAAATGACTTTTATCCAAACCTTCACTGAGCATAATTAATTTTAAAGCTCCAGACTGACGTAAGATAATAATTGTTACTGAGAAAGATAGACCAAGTCTTTCACAACACAACATTCATATGTGATGAAACTTTTAATAAATCTTTGTCAGAAGCTGTGTTTCATCTTTAAAAGTCTTACATTATCACAAATAAAGTTCAAAGCATCAGTAAATATATTATTAGCATATGCTAAATGCTACCTGTGGTTTTGTCAACACACCATAAGCAACACCGGTCCCTTTCATAACTAATCATTAAATGTTAAAAAAAAGGTTTTTAATTCATGTAGATGCGTCCGGAAAAAACAGACGATAGAAATATCAGCAGATATAAACCGGATCGATGGCAGAAATCCTGACTTCTTGTCCCGAAGCGCTGCAAACTCATAGCTCATAGCTGTGCTGGCTGTGTGTACGTGCCTGTGTGTGTGTGTGTGTGTGTGTGTGTGCCTGTCTGGGTGAGAGGAAGAGACAGAGAGGGAGTGTGTGCGGTGTGTGTCAGAGTGTGTGTGTGTGTGTGGGTGTGTGTGTGTGTGTGTGTGTTCAGCTTTAAGAGGAGGAAGACTACGGTTGTCACAGAGAGAAGTAGGAAGATTAGCTACCAGATAGCAGAACCAACACTGGTGCCAAGGGGGTTTAAAGCGGGCACCAGTGTCCACCATTACCGTTACACCACCCACGACACCATCCAAAGCAAACTCAGCCCTTTAAAAACTAAACCCAGCCCACACGACATGTGCAACTAGCCGGCTTTTTTTCAGTATTGACACCGCCTCAGAGGAGGTTAGCGTGTTATTAGTTAGCGAGCTAACATTAGCTAACATCGCACAAACAAAAACACGAAGCCACTTTAGCTCGGATAGAAAACCGATCATGTCTGACCACCGACGGCTGCCGGGGGACTTCACGTCAAAAGTAGTAAAAGTCCTCCGGCCGGACAACCGCACATCCCCGTGACCCCCGGGACCAGAACCGAGCCCGAATCGTTGACCTGGCTGCAGCCCGATGCGGGACAACCAGCGGCTCAAAAAAAAAAAAAAAAAGGGGGGACACACAAACTTTGATCCCACTGCCCTAAAAGTGAGGCTCTGTGTGAGGCTCACCGGCACTGTTTACCTGGCTGTCCCCTCCCGAGATAAAAAAAAAAAAAAAAACCGAGTCGGAACTCATAAATTTCATCGACCGGCCCGCGGACCGAGCTTGCCGCCGGAGAGCCGCCGGCGATGAAACGTTATAATCCTTACCTCATTTAACGACTTCTACCGCACATAATCAAGTCCAGGGATCACAGTCACAAGCTGGCAAGCGTAAGAAAACGTAAAATAAAAGATTTTTCGGTGGAGCAAGCCCCCCCTCTCTCCTCCCCGGTGCTCAACCTTTGGCTCTGCGGAGAAGTGTTACTTTTCAACAGCCCATCAGCTTCTTTATCGTCACAGATAGGTGGAGGAAAACCTGGCTCCTCTCGACGACTCCGAATAAAAGGCTCCCCTCAATCCACTTAGCCCACTGAAAAAACTTCGGCCTCACCTCAGTCAACTTACTCGGTCGCTTCGTTGCCCGTCCTTCGCCGATGGTCGACCAAGGAATGTTTAATCTGCAGTTAACCTCGATAAATCGTTGCTTTTTAGAAATCCAGGGGATATCCTCTTTTTTTCGGCCCTCCCCACTGCCGCGTCTGTTGCCAAATAATGCGCCTCAACACACATGGAGCCGCTGCGTCCTCTTAGTGGGCATGCGCACCTCGGCATACCAGGGCGACCGGATCACATCGTGTTGCCACTGGCCACCAAGGGCCAAAGCAGGACGACCATGTCAGGGGCCCCGGGCTCCACTGGTTGACCCATGACTGTACCAACAAGTAGAGAGATCATCTCCAACACACACACACACACACAGTCACTTTCACACACACATATATATATACACACACACAGACACAACATGGTATAATGTAAGGACATGTAATAACTGAAAGCATCACACATTTCATTTTACCACACATCTCAATTTCCTCTTTCTAACAATCTCAACCAGCAAAGCCCTGGTTAGGACTCGAAATCACTTAAATGCCTCTGTAATGAGAACACAACGCACAGCAATACAGGAACATCTGACATTAAAAGTGATGACAGTGTGCATGATAAACAGTGGATAACGGCAGTTCAAACAGCATGTAGCACTAACAGAACAAAGCTGATTACATTATGCAAGACAGACAGGAAACAAGGCTGGTTTGCCTGGAGGGCATCCGTTCAATTATCCTAAGGAAGCCCAAAAAAGTCTTCAACTTACCGAATATGAATTCTTTTTTTGTTTGTTTGTGGTTTTTTTTTTGTTAATTTGTTAGGAAATTAGCACCATTTAATAATTCTATCAGCTAAATTCAGTCCTTTATTATTCCATGATGTTTTAAAATTGTCTTGTACAGGGATCTGTGTCTAAATTAGTTATGTAAGTTATGTTTAATCAAATTATCACCAACAGCACAGACACAGCAAACCTTAGGCCATGCATAGTCCTCTGAGTGCAATGCACTGGATGGAAACTTTGCAGTGACAGTGTGTACACTGAGCGTGGGAGGTCGGGAGTTAATAAGGGCATCATTTTTCCCCACTGGAATCCCATAATAGATCAATCAGGCAATGCTAGCAGGTCCATAACATGCATTCATAAAGCAACTGTATTATACAAATATGCAGCATAGTGCATATTTCTCCCTACACATGAAGTCTGGCAACCTTAGCATCATACAATCCCCCAAACTAAAACTTTGCTCAGACACCAGCAACCTCAGCTTCATGTTTGCGTGTAGGTTCTCACTAGAGACCTGCATCAGCACCACACTGAGATCCTTATACCAACCTCAGCATCATTTAATTACCTCATGCCTCCCAAGGATTTATGCCAGCAGCACAATTGACTCCTTAACCCCACAAATAACCCCCAACCATCAAAACAAACACTTAAAGTCCCACACAGGCTCCCAAGAAAAGTGACATTCCTGCATCCACTTCAGCTATTCAGAGATACACTGAGTCTGCAACATCAGCCTTGCAACTCAGAATAAGGTCCTTACAACCTTGGGTGTCACTTTGTAGTAAAGGATTAAGAGGATCGTTGCATTAAGGACCAGTCAACCAGGCTTGAAGATACAGTCAGATCCATACATGCAAGTTCAGAGAACACGTAGCAGGGTTACTACATCAGAAGTTGCAAATAAAGGATCCAGCTGGCTGCCTCTTTCATGACAAAACCTTCAAAGCATCCCTGTGAACTGAACTAATCCTCCGTCATCCACAAACACCAATATACATGCACATACACACATATACACATGTGTGTTTGAAACAATGTGATCTAAGAGAAGTGGTTTTCTGTAAAGCCTGAAGTGGGTAGGGGCTGTTATTCTCTAACAGGTGGGGGGTTGGGGTGTTTGAGTGCTTTGTCAGCATTACCCTGCTGTTCTTTAAATGACAAAAAAAGCTCTCTCTAGATGATGCTGCGTCATCAGGTCTGATTGTTTCCATCCTCTCATCCTGCCATTCTGTCTCCTGAGGCTGCAGATTGTCTCATATAAATGCAATCAAATCTGCACCAAGGGGCCATCTCGTCATAATCACCCTGCCCTCGGCAAAAAATTTAACAAATACTTATGAAGACTCCTGAGTTTATAGACAATATGAGGTCTCTCTGTAAATATTCTCAGTTTCTGTTGACCCAGGAACAAACAGATAGTCAGTAATTACTATGTTAGTTTATGATAATATATGTTTATTTATTTGCATTAGGAGAAGTTTCTGTACAACTTCAAACTGTTGCACGGCGACCCAATAAAGGTCACAATGGGTTAAATGAAGGGGAAGAAAATTAAGGGAGTTACTGAGATTCACAAAGACATTAAATGTCCGTATCAAACTCCATGGCAATCCATCCAGCATTTGTCAAGACATTTCCCTTTGAAACAAAAATGCTAAGTAAGCGATGGCGCAAGAGGAAAATGTCACAACGAAGTTGTTGGGATTTATCCTGTGGGGAACAGAAACGTTTGTGCCAGCCTGTGTTGCAGATGTAGGGCACTTAAATGTGTAAGTAAAAAGTTTAACCTGCAGGAGGCACCAGATAAAAGTCAGAGCAAGTCATTTGTATCTATCCTCTGGGGAACCTGAATGTCTATACCACATTCAGTGGTTGTCATTACTTTGCTTA
>JAQNCA010000004.1:10202345-10213302 GCA_029783725.1 Acanthurus tractus
TTGGTTATGAGACGAGTCCTGTTTTATTTTATATGCAGCCTCATTAGAGACATCAAGCTGCACTGCAGCCCTAAGAGCATCTGCACATCTTTTCATGCCTAGCCTTCCTCTTTCATGATCGTTCATGTGGTTACAGCTGATCAAATTTTAAAGGCTTATGAAATAAGAATAAAGAATCCCTTCTACGTTAAATATTTTATTTATAAAAAAGACAAATGTGTTCAAATTAGTCAGTTAAAATGACAACAGGAAAAAAATACAAAGTAAACTACAGTTTTTTTAGCAGTTTTAAAATGTACTGTTATATGCTAACACATATATGGCATCTATAGTGTGATTTCATTGCAGAAATTACTTTGCAAATTAGAAAAACAATGTTTATTTTAAAATAGCACTGCCAGTACAGAAACAAGTGTAGCAAATGTCTTTCAAAAATGAAAGGAGTGAGAAAAAACATTCTTCCAAAATACTTACAAGTAAAAGATAAAACAGTGAGTTTCATCATGAAACAACGTACAGTGTGTGCAAACAGGGTAACAGTCAGTCTTATTATATTATTATTACTGGTGTCTTGACTCCAAGCAAAATTTGCACAGCATATAAACTTACACCACAGCAAGAGTGACATTGTAAAAGTCTAGAGGGAAGTATAGTCAGTCAGCAGATCCACGTAATTGCAGTGTCAATAAAATGATCCAAAAACTGCTTTGATGCATCACAGTGTTTTCATACCTTCAACACATCAATAAATACTATTGGGTGTCAAGCAAGCAGCTGCTTCCAGGCTCTAGTGAATCTAATATATTCAAGAAGTTTTCTTTTAACTCATGAATGCTCACATTTTTTACTTTTCAGTGAATTTGCTACATATAGAGCTGTCATACCAACTACCGAATACATATCGAACATAGCACCACACCACATTAAGTTAATTACAGGTAAATACAGACTGCATATCCAAATGTATCGTAACAAATACTGTGTATCAAAACAAACCAATCAGTGCTTTAAAAAGACAGATATTGAGTTCATGCACAACAATAGGGTCACATTTGAGTGTTAGTTTGGCCATTGCATGAAAATTTAGAACAAATTTAATCATAAGAATTCTCTAGACATGTTAACATCATCAAAAAAATATGTAACTTGGTGATGTTTGTGCAAGAAAGCAAAAAGACTGGCTAAATAACCAGGACAAATCAGTTGAACTGAAAGTTCCCTATGCCTTTCATAGTGTTATGGTGCTGTTTATCTATCAGTAGTTCTGGGGTTGTGTTAATCTTGTGTTCATGCACAAAGATGCACATGCACACATGTATCCCACTAATGCTGACAGCCTATACCATTAATCAACAGATGGCGGTAACACACTCAAATAAACTACAGCATTCCAGTAGAGGATGGGAAGAGGAGTGCTAGCTACTAAATGTTTACTAAATGTGGACATAAACCATGCTGAATTTAAATTATTTGGTATTCTGTGAAGAAGTAAGCATCTGATGAATAACACTGCATGTAAACACTACCTTTATTTTGTTTACAAGACAACTCTTCAGGGTCCCTTTCATGGAAGTTTAACATTTTAGGGAAAATGACGTGAATTTGTTTTTTTTTTTTTTGCTGAGTTGGATGAGGAAGTGAATAGCGTTCTCATGCCTGCAGGTGAAGAGAAGAGACCGCCATCAGCCAGCTATTAGCTTAGCACAAAGAGTTAGCTTGGCTCTGTCAAATCCATGTACCATGTGCGTCTAAAGCTCAAAAAGACTTACACTAGTCATTTCCTGTCTCGTCCAGTCTGTCCAGTCTTTGTGCTACGCTAACTGGCTGCAGTTTCATCAATCATGTGCAGATATGAAAGTGCTATCAATCTTCTCATATAAATTAGGCAAGAAGGCTATTTAGCATATTTTCATAAATGTGAAACTTTTCCTTTTTTGTGCTGATAAAACAAAATATTACAAGCACTCTAAACGGTCAGTGTTATAAAAAAAAGTGCTCATGACATGTTATGCTTTCTAGAAGACTTCAATTCCTTAAAATCCTGTCATGATGCCCCAGTGCCCCAAATAAATGAAGGTATGCAGTGAGTGGAAGCCTGCCAAAAGACGCAATACAGTTTCTGATTTCATTATCATGCCTTCGCTTCCTCTTACCCTTTTATCAACTGCTTCTTTTTTTTTGGTGACATCTCATTCATTTTCCATGCAATTGCTCTCCTGTGTCTCCTTTTCCATGTGAGGGTGGAATTGTGATCTCAGAGCAGGCTTGCCAGGCTGGTAGTGGGTCCGTTCTGAGGCTGAAACTGAACAGGAGGGAGGCCGTCCGTCCACTGGAACACAACACACAACAGAATATTTTTAAAATCCAGGCAGGGTGGATCAGTTGGCTTCTTACAGGTGTGCTGGTTAATGCTGGGCTTACACTGATGAGGTTGTGTTCAGGGAGGCTGCAGGCTGCAATGTGGTCCTGCAGGAGCTGCTGGGAGAAGTTCTGGTGCATCTGAGCTGCCTCGTGGGCATCCATGGTGTTTCCACAGGCCTTGTTCAGATCTGCTGGGAGAGGATCAATGTGAATACTAAAGACGACACATGTAGTTTTATGTTAGACATTTTTTAGATCCTAACCCCAGATCCATCTTTAAACATGCTCAGGCTTGTCATGTCATTGCAAAGTGATTTGGTGTTTTTTCAGACACTCTGTTCTTTTCCCTAAGCCTTGTTCACTTCCTGTTCAGTTGTGGCTTTGTAACTCTGCCATTTCAGCTTGGGACAATCCATGCATGTTCCTCTTGCGCCCCCATCAGGCCAGAAAATAAACTTAGTTTCTAAAACACCATTAAATACATTTGGATATAATATTTTCTGTAATCTGATCTGACGATAAAACCTTACATTGACCTCAGTGTGAGTTAAGTGATTGCTGTACCTTTGAGAAGTGCAGAGGACCAGAGCTGCACAGACATGTCTGGGATCTTGCTGGCCAGCTGCATGGCAGGTACCACCATATTGTTACTTTCCTGAAGAAAATATACAAAAAAACACACAGTCAAGACCCCATATACAGCATTTCTGCATGTGGTCTATTTGAGAGGACAGGCACAATATGTAGACTCACCCTGTGGTTACCCAGGACAAAGAAGATGTGGCCCAATAGGACCAGTGAGCACGCAGTCAGCCTATTTAGGTCCTCAGCATTAGACATCTTGAGGGTCTCCCTTAGAAACCTTCTGTTGATGCAAGTTTACATGATGAGCTGTCTTGTTCTAAACATAAGGGACGTCAAGATCAAATGTTGCTTTTACAGTGAAATTATTTGAATTAAAAGTGAGACGTTCTTACTTGGCCTCATTGTAACGTCCTTGGAAGAAAGATAGGAGTCCTCTAATGTAAAACGCTGCGGCTCGTAGGCAATGAGAGCTGAAGAGGGGCAAGTTACATTAATTTTGAAATACTGAAAAAAAAATATGGAAGAAACTTGTAGTGTGATGTCATAACTGTAGTTACCTGACAGGAAAGTTGTGATCGGGATTGATCCTCTCAAGAAGGCTGTATAGCTGTTGATTAAAAAAACAACAAAAACACAGTTCAGTATCAAACTTAAAAACAAACAAACATGTAAATGTTTAAATGCTGGCAGGAGAAACAGCTCTTGACCTCTTGATGCCTGTTGCCCTCCCGGATGTAGACGCTGGCCAGGTTGGTCACAATAAATGTCCACAGCTCCTGGTGTGTTGTCATCTAGCAGAAGAAAAAAAAAAAAAAGAGACGTTGACAACATTTATTTATTTGTACAGAAGAGTTTAAGGGTCATGGATAAGGGGGAAAAAAAGGCAGAAGATTTTTATTATTATTTATTATTCTGAGAATAAATTCAAAATGAGGATTTTTTTTTATTATGCACTCTTCAAATGCATAATAAAAATACATCCTCCTTGTTTCAACTTTATTCTCAAGTTGCAACACAAAAAAACAAATTCTTCTCCCCAGATTTTTTTTTTCTATCTATGATCCTAATATTCTTCCGTATATTTGAGTGTAATATAACAAGGGAATTTAAATCCTAAGCTATTTTTTCTTGAAGTGTCAAACATGTGTTGAGTGACCCAGTGCAAACAGAGGCAAACACAAGTGTTGGTAAATGAATTAAAACAGCTTAATTATTCTCCTGGATTTGTTATCTAACAGCGATGATATAAAACTAACCTGTAGAGCAGCAGTGAACTGAGCTTCAGCGTTATCCATGCAGTTCACTGAGATACAGTAGAGGCCCTGACACAGAAAAATCAGATACAGATGTTAATGGTTCGAACTATCTGGGACAAAGGACTCTTGTTAACAGTGAGCAGTTACTTCTTTCTGCAACAGCTGCTCTTAAAAAAAAAAAAAACACAAACAGAGAGAGCAAAGTGTCCAAAAACCTATGTTGGTAGAAAAGTGACTGCAGTATTACAATAAACACAGTTTTACTGGAATTTGGTCGAAAGACGATCATTCATGTTGTGTTTCCTTTTCTGTTAAGCTGTGTTTTAATGTATACTTACCAACAGAGTGTGAAGCTGGGCAGCATGATTTGTAAACAGCCTGGGAGACTGCTGGCAAAGCTGACAAACCTGAGAAATCTAAACACAAAGAGCACTCATCACACTCTTAAACTCTGATCGAGAGGCTAAGACCACCTCCTGTATAACCTGCTGTTACACTCATAGAATCTGTGCTACAGCAGATGATGCACCTCTTGTAAAGCTGTGGCCTTGTGTCCAGTGACCAGCCGGCACATGATGATATGCTCCAGCAGGATGACTTGGAACGTGGACAAGATGGGACTGCTGTCCAGCACTTCGAACACACACGGGCAGATCAGAGTTGATTCAAAATCACTGTCATCAAGGGGTAAATAAGAAGTGAGAGCATTCCAATAAACTTACTCTTCAGCTTCTCCAGCTGCATGAGAGCTTTGTCTGTGTACTTCTGTGCCTTCTCCAGGTAGCCTGCCTGCATTGAGTGCATCACCGTCACCTTTTGTAATATAAGAAGGTCAAATTAGCTGCATTACACAGATTTCATGATCAAATTTTAAAGGACAACAACAACTCTGTGTGTGTGTGTGTCTGTGTGGAAATATCTCACCAGATACACAAGCACACACATGTGCTCTTTGGGCAGCCAGTGGAAGAGCGCCGCTGGATTGGTGGGAAGGATCTCATCATCGTGGAGAGTGGAGATGGTCTGAATACACTGCTGAAGCTGCTTCAGACACGGCTTCACACTCTTTACCTAAACACAACATAGTAATAGAAAGTATTTGTTGCTTACTTAAAATTTTGCTATCAACATCAACATTTAATTGGCCATAACAAGCATATTGAGCATGAGTTACCATTACTTTTCTTAAATGAACAATGATATGATACTAAAGAGATCAGCAGTCACCAATTTACAGTCTAATCCATCACTAGAAATATCCTGAGGCAAACTTGTGCAATACATCTTCCTTTATTTAACATTTTCAAATGTTTGTGCAAAAAAAGAACAAAATAAAAATAAAATTTTACTTTTACATGCTCCTCTTGATGTAGGACTTTAGATATTTTCCCAGTAGTGAGACATATGGGTACAGCTATACCTGTCCAGCATCCAGGTAGTGTGTAACCTGCAGCACCAGGAAAAAAACCCTAAGGGACTCCTTCTGAATGGGGTTTCCCTGCCAGTTTTCTACAATAGTCCCACACAGCGTAAGCAGAGGGTGCACCTCGCTCAGCTTTCTCTCCATCAGCAGCAGCTGCAGAAAAACAAATGCACATTTGCTTTACACATTGCATGTTGAGAAAGAAACACAAATAATATTTAAAAGTGCCTCTGATTAGCAGAGAAATATTTATGCTCACCATTCCTTTACTGAGTAGAAACAGTGCTCTGCCGGAAAAGAACAGAACAAAGATAATGTGAGATAAGAAGCATTGAACCACAGATTCAAGTGCAATACTTCAATGTTCAACCGTAATGGATCAGTTCACCTTGTGTACTCAGAGCCCATGACTCTTGCATACTCTGCTCCAACTCCTAGGAGATCACAAGCAGATACCAAGTCCTTCTCCAGTGCATGTAGTTGCTGAGACAAAAAAGAAGAACATCCTAGGCATAAATAAAAAAAAAAATGCTTCAAATCAATTTGCCAAATGTAAGTTAGTTTATATTTTCTTACTGCTAGCTGAAAAAGCAGTCTGCAGTGCCAATAGGGAGTTTGCTGAGAAATCTGGATGGCCTTCCGCAGCACCGGTTTGGCCGAGTCCACCAGGTTCTTGAAAACAGAAGCCAATAGGTGAGTAACAATATATGGCAAAAGCAAGCAATATCTGCAACATAAAATAAAATATTTTACTTTTGTATTTCATATACAGCTTATATTTATTTTAGCATGGCTATGCTTAAGTTTCCAAAACATCACCATTCATATTACATTATAAGAACAGGATGACCAGATGTAAGATATGGATGCACCAACCTGCTGACAGTAGAACTCTGATAAGATACTTGCTGCCTCAAACTTCACGTCTTCAAATTGAGAGATCTGATGTAAATCATGAAGGAATTGCAGCCCATCATCAGCTGGGAAGATGTATCCATAAGGTCTTTCTAAAAGATGTTTGTACAATTTATAGGATGCAGGTAACACATCTTGTACCAAGTAGTATGCAATTTCATATTACTGCGCTACACAAAAAGGATACTTGTTGTGATATGAACCACTGCGGAAAAATAAGAAAACAAAATATGAGTGTGTTTTTAGTTGGTGCAACTAATGTACAGGAATCACCACACACACTGGTGCGACATGTTTATATCACTTGACAATCAAAGTAATTCACAGAACCACAGGCTGTAATCAGACACCGTGGCTGCCGCTCACCGCTTTCTCTAGGTGAGTCTGGGCCAGCTCGCTGTTCTTGGTGTGTCGGTACAGCACCGAGCCCAGCTGCAGGTGAGTCCGGGCCTCGACCCTGGGAGGCGGCTTGAACTGAAACACTGCCTGCAGACAGTGGACGCACAGACGGATCTTCGGTGGACTGGACGTGCGGAAATGTTCTGCAAAGCCCAACAGGGCCAGGTACCAGGGCTCCGGGGCCTCTGTGCTCGCTGCCATCGCTTGAGACGTCTGAAGTCAAAACAACTGAAAATGCAAATAAATATTAGCACCGACGTCCACCGAAACTGTCCTCAAGTGCAGCGGTCCTTTCTCATGTTTTCTATCTGACTCATCCGCATGGGTCAGAGTAAGAGCGCCAAGTTATCCAGAAAAATAACAATTCCGATATATTTTTGTCAAAATAAAACCAAAAGAGTATCAGCGACATAAAAAAATTACGTTTGCGTGAAATTATGCTTATTGCTGAGATTAAGTCGCAACAGCAATAAACTATTAATGGCTCTTCTTTTTTGAGAAAAGGCACATCTCTGCATATAACCACCCAGACACTGGGGTTTGACCAGGAACATTATAAATTGCCGAAACGCCTCTTTTATTTTGAAGGGAGAGTCGTTCAAATAAAACGTTCAATTTAAAGAGTAAGTTTAACGTCTCTCATTAATGTGTAATAACTAACTGCTCATTTTTATTATCTTTCAAATAGTTATATTTCTTATGATTAAAATATGAAATTGTTGTCTTCAGGTAAATTTGTGCATAAGCGGAACTATTTTTTCGATCTATGTTCCCAGCCGAGATCATATATGAATGGGACCTTCGCGGGATCTACTATTCACTTACATTTTCACGCACAATTCACGCCCCAAGCCTGTAGTTAAGCGCCCCCAGTAACGTGCGAAGTCTTGTGCGCAAAGTGCGTAAGCCGACAGCGGTTGTCGGTTCATTCATATCAGTGGAGCAGGCTGTGTGTCACTGGGCGGTGGTAACAGGTAAGTGATGTTTTCTGACCATATTTCTCCTACATTACAAGAAAAATTATTCGGCTGTAGCTTTGAAGCTGACTTTTTAACTGCCTCGTGGGTCAATAAGAACAGAAAAATACGTATAAACATATATTAGCAAACAATAGCTGCAACTAGCTATCTTGGGTAGACTGAATCAACGTGACTGATGTTTTTTTTTTTATTCCTCTACATCACATTATCCCTGTTTTTTCAGAGTGGAAGTTTTCGTTTGAAAAATGGCGAAGCGGAGAATCACACAAGAAACATTTGATGCTGCTGTCATTGAAAACATGGAGGAATTTGAGATGGAGCCCGAGGAGGCTTTGAGGGAGGCTGTGGAGCAGTTTGAGTCTCAAGGTAACATAGCGGAACAAGAAAGCAGCTTTAAATGGACTGACATACAGCTTTGTTGTTGGTCGTTGATGGCGAGCTTGTTAATTGACTCTGTGGCGATGAAGCCAACACAGTACTGAGAAAAGTTAACGAAATTACTCTTCCAGGGAGAAACCGAAATCCAGAAACATATCAAATGCAAAATACCAATATGTCTATCGCAAAGGAAGTAAAGTAACAGATGGTTAAACTGCAAGTACCCCTGTCACTTAAGCTTACTAAATTATTCATTGTGGCCTAAGAATGGTTTCTCGTGGCACATCTCACTGGTACCATGGCGCCTTTGAGTTACAACCATTTTGGAATAATGCTCACTTATTTCCAAATGATAATTGTTGTGTCATGACTACTCAAAATTTATTGGCTGAAGCACCTTTAATGGCCTTACAGACTGTCATATAGTAATATCTCTGTACCTCTATGATTACTTTAAAAGAACAAAGCACAGAATTAAAACCTTCAATCTCATGCATCTCCTTACAGAAGGTTTCAGACTTAAATAATGCTCCATGAGGCCTCACACAAAATTACACTGCAGAATGACTAAAACTTAAAATGGTGAAAGATCATTCATAGATGGAGGATATTCTTTCATCGCGATTATTCCCCTCCTTTTCAGAGTGTGTAGTTTTTGGAAAGAGAACACTCATATGCACATGTACCAACCTGATCTGCTCTGTTTTGTTCTTGATATTTTGTTGGGTCAAAGCATTTACACATTTTTTATATTCTGATGCAGGTGTAGAACTCAGTTATATAGTCCAAGCTGTACCAGCTGTTTCATCTGATGTCAAGCAAGAGGAGCAAACGCATGAGGTCTTGCAGGTGAGACTTGAACTGTTTTGGAAACAGGCTCTGTTTACTGTAAATGTTTCAAAATCTCACACTGCATGTCTTTTTTTCACATACAGGCTTTGGATTCCCTCCGAATTGGAAAAGACTCCGCCGATGTCATGGAATCGACAGCAGACATAAAACGCTTTGCTGAGCATTGCTCACTTGGATTTGCTCAGAGGTACCTGGCTGCCCAAAAGGATGCCTACCCTATCATCCTCTCTTACTGCAAAAAGAGTCTGAATGAGCGGGATGCTGTGTTGACCACCCTGTCCGCTCTGGCTGCACTGACAGATGGACAGCCGGACTTGTTGGATGCGGAGGGCAAGCAGCTCCTATTGGATATCCTTAAGAAGCACCAAGCGGATTCCTCTGTAACGCGTGTTGCCATCAATGTTGTGCGTCACTGCTGTTTGAAACATGAACAGAACAGGCAGGATTTGGTAAAGGGAGGCATCCTGCCTCTATTGACTGGTGCCACTACACAACACAGTGGATGTGCTGAGCTGGTTAAGGAGGCATCTGCAGCTCTCAGGGTCATGACCTTTGATGATGATGTCCGAGTTACGTTTGGGCATGCTCATGAACATGCAAAGATAATCGTTCTTGAGCACAATGGACTGAAGGTTTTAGTAGAGGCTGCAAAAGGTAAAGTCGGCTGATTTTTTTTGTTTACACAGCTTAAGCTACCTGAAATTTGTCTAAATAATGTAATTCCTGTGTTTCTTGGGTTTCTTCCTCACAGCTCACCTTGATAATACTTCTGTTCTGAGTGAGCTTTGTGCGACTTTGTCTCGTTTGGCTGTCAGGAACGAGTTCTGTCAAGACATCTGTGATCTGGGAGGACTGAAACTTATGATGACACTACTTGCAGACAGCTATGAGTCACCGGTAGCCAACCTATAAACAAGAATTATGACACATACCGATTCAGGATGCCAGTTCCATTTTTGTTTTGCTCACTGAACCTGTTTTCTGCTTGCAGGAGTTGGTTCGGCAGGTCCTTAGTGCAATGCGAGCCATAGCTGGGAATGATGATGTGAAAGATGCAGTAGTAAATGCTGGTGGGGTCCAGCTCATTGTCATTGCCATGAACAGACATATAAGCAACTCTGTGGTGAGTTAAATGTCAGAGCTACACACTAAATGAGTTTAAATAGGTGAGATCTAGCCTGTACCACAGATTTAGTACAGATTTTTTATTATACATGTTTTTTTTATTGTTTTGATACATTGAGGCATTAAGAGATGTCTCCAGATGTCCTAAGCTAAGGTTTATGTTCTGCTGTAGGTTTGTGAGCAAGGCTGTGCATGCCTCTCTGTCCTTGCTTTGCGTAAGCCAAACAACTGCAAAGTCATCATGGAGAATGGAGGTGCCTTGGCAGCCATACAAGCTATGAAGACACATACGAATGTGGCCAATGTGCAGGTAATGTAAGGCCATTAATAGTTAATATTCTTACTTGGAAATAAAGGCCACATGATTGACAACTACTCTCTATGTCCATGTATTTTCCTGCGTGAACAGAAACAGGCATGTATGCTGATGAGAAACCTGGTTTCACGTACTCATACCTTCAGCCAACCTATCTTGGAGCTGGGAGCAGAGGCCTTGATCGCCCAAGCGCTAAAGACCCATCAAGACTGTGGAGACGTGGGTAAAGCAGCTCTCAGAGATCTTGGATGCCAGGTGGAGCTCCGAGAGCTGTGGACTGGCAAACATGGCAGCCTCACTAACTAAAAGTAGAAGTGAGAAAACCCTTTTAACCCATAATCAATATGTTGCCTAAAATACATTTTCA
>JAQNCA010000004.1:10238199-10252734 GCA_029783725.1 Acanthurus tractus
GGGGGGGGGGGGGGGGGGGGGGGGGGGGGGGGGGGGGGGGGGGGTTATTTTTTTTTTATTTCTTTTTTTAAAAAAAAAAAAATTTTGTAAATTAATAAAATAAATAATGGATTAAAAAAAAAAAAAAAAAAAGGACTGGAGAAAAAAAAAAGGAGGATCATATTTCATGTGCCAGTGTTTCTGGTTTTAACAGACACATGTCTACAGCTCACCATAGTAACTGCAAGTCGAGAGTGGAAGGGAAAATAAAGATCGTACTGTCTCTTTGTCAAATGTAAAAACTGGTTGGGGAATAAACAACGGGCGAGTAGAGGATGGAGAGTGAGTCAAAAGCAGAACTCCGAAACTGGTTTTTGAACAGCCAGAGGCAGAAGGTGGGGGATATGTCAATCTTATGAAGGAAGGAAAAATCAAGAGAAAGGAATATCCCTCTCGGCGGTCTCTCAACATTCTGTGCATTGGGTATTATTTGGGGAGAGATCCCCTTGAGCAGAACCACACACAGCCAGCGGAGATCGGGACTGAGGTCCAGTCTGAGGAGCCGGGGCTGCAGCTGAGAGGGCCACGCAGGGCCTGTCCTTTGGAGGTCTGCGGGCCCCTAGGCCACAGACTAACACAGGAAACCCCACTCAGAGCTGTGCCGGCTCTGTGTTTCGTATTGATTTC
This sequence comes from Acanthurus tractus, assembly GCA_029783725.1. NCBI lineage: Eukaryota > Metazoa > Chordata > Actinopteri > Acanthuriformes > Acanthuridae > Acanthurus > Acanthurus tractus. The sequence continues at coordinate 10,238,866 of JAQNCA010000004.1, forward strand.
TCCTGCATGCCGCTAGCTCCAGAGGTGCTTCTAGCCTTCAGGGACCTTCCTCATCCTTCCCAGCCCACTCACTAGCTCCCCGCCTGGGCTTCACTGGCTCTGCTGGACCCCTGGATGGGAGGTACGGGCCACAGGAGGAGAGGAGGAAGACGAGAGCCCATGGCAATGATGATGAGCTGCGCCGGGTCTCTGAGTTCAGTCATCTACCAGCCTTTATCCAGCCTTCCAACCACCCACCCTTGTTTCCATCTGAAAAGGGAAAATAGAGTGTTTTTCAAAATCTCACCTTTGGCATTCAGCATCCCTCTGCTCAATGCAAATGCAAATGTAAACACTAACACTTTGATTAAAAATATGTGGGAAGAAAACGCCAACTTGCTCTTTTGTAACCTGCCCCAAGGCGCTCACTGCTATACAGAAACAAATAAAAATGCTCAGCATACTGTATGAAACAGACACATCCATTTCTGTTCTTATTCTTACATGCTTCTCCCGAAATAAAAATCATTCACGTTAAAATCATCACACAAACACTTCACTGTTAGGAAATGTTATTTCTATTTATTATGTTTAGTCGTTTTTTAACCGTGTCTTTTGATTGGTGTAAATGAAATAATGAGCGTCATAACAGTTTCGATACTTAACAGATAATTTGCATAGAGTTTTTCCCTGCAAATAATCTCAAAGGATCTTGAATCCTGTTATCATGCTAATACAATATGGTCCTTTATGTCTTTCTTTGTTCTTTTCTATAAGAAAAAACGAATTGCAGGGGCCTCCCTCAGTAAGCGAAGGACCCACTGGCCCCTATTTCTGTCTGTCAGAACCAGCAGCAAAGATTTATTCAGCTCAATGAGGTTCGCTGGAAAATTAATAAGACACAAAAAGTAGTGGGTCAAAATAGTCATTTGGGGAGATGATTTGAGTTCGCTGTTATGTGCATGATTTCATCAAATTATATAAGCAGGGGGGCACCCCCGAGTAGCCCCTGGCTTGGCCTGTGCAGGGGAGTGATGTGGGGTGAGATTGGGTGAGCCGGAGGAAGATTCAGACACAATGCCCCCATTGAGAGGGTTCAGACATGGGTGTTAACTCGCCATTCCTTCACACACAATAGGGCCCCCCACTAGAGCCGGCGTAGGGGACAATGTTGGTTCAGGGCAGCCCTCCACCCAACGAGAAAGAAAAGAGCTGCATTATCAAGACGGGAGAAGAGGGAAGGGAAGGACGGATGGGGGGGGGGGAGCAGGAGGAGAGAGGTGGAGGAGAGATAGAGGGATATGTTTGTGTATGAGGAGGTAGAGAGAGCGGGATGGGGGGGTGGGGGGTTTGAGCCCTGTGACCCGTGGCTTTGGACTTGAGGAGCGAAACAGAGAGACACTGACAAACACATCGACTCCAGCCAGCTTACGGCTTTGAATAATTAACATTTTAAATAATGATTAGTGCAGATGTCTCATCATCAGCCTGCATGAGCACTTATGGTTCGTCTAAATCCTAAACATCATCGGCTTTCTCTCGGCTATGCTTCGTATTTTTTCCTCCCTTTTTTTTAAATGGCTAATTCAACATTTGGCCGAGGAACAACCGTTGAAAATAAGTAATTTTAGCTTATAGTGGCATATTTACAGTGTTACAGTGTTAAATAATTTATAAAATACAGATGGTTAATCAAAATATCTCTGCAGCTTCATGAACTGACATTAAAGCACTAATTACAGTTACAGATCATGTTAGAAGCATTTATACAATAAAGAAAACGTGGAAATAATTTAAAATCTGTGGTATTTATTAAACAAATTCAAGGGCCTCACTGACTGGACACTATGTTTATTTGTATAATGTACTTTCATTTGTCTGTATCCATTTGTGTTGCTGCTATCTTGTTAAGGGATCCTTTGAAAAGGATCTCTGAAATCTTAACGGGACATACGTGGTTGGAAAAAGGTTCAATAATAATAAAATGAATAAAATTTTATTGTAGAGCAAGTAGTCTTTGCTTGTTTGTTAATTTAGATGTGTTTAAAAATTTCATACTAGATTTTTTTATTCTAAAGATGTTTCAGTAAAAGGCTGAAATAAAGTGCACAAACCACAGAGATTCATCAAAGCACATTTTAACTACAACATAAGCTTGGAATCTATAAATCTGTATTTTCGAGAAAGCAAACAAAGCAAAAACAATCAAACCTTGTAAATTATGATAAATAGTTTCAAACAATCCTCGTGTGAAACTTGCGAATTTAAGAGCTTGTCTACACTATAAACTTGACATAGTATAACCTGGTGTTTTATTTCAGCTCTTCAATTGTAGACAGTTACTGAGACTTTGCACATCTTCATTATAAAATAACAACATGATTAAGCGCCTCTTAAAATTCTTGTTGCACACATAGTGTAACTTAATCAGTGACTTTCTTTCGCAAGTCTCACTTTTCTATTTTCTTTAGCAGTTTTGTCACTTACACTGTTACTAACCTAAAAAGGCGAACACAAAAAAATAAATCGAATTTAATTTCTTTCAGCATTTTTTGTGCTGACTACATCACACAGGTACGTAAGACTCTGACTGACACGTTAGCAACAGTTTGAAAGAGCAGGGTTTTTTTTTAAAATATTGGTGCTGTTGAATTTTGAGCAACTTTTTCACTTAAACGTGAAGCACTATTTGAAATGAAACGCTCCAAAAAAATGTGTCTACTTTTATATGTTTGCATACGGAGCTGGTTGTGACTTTGATAAGCACTGTGTGCATGGGATGACAGATTGGGGAGTTTATCTGCAGATTTTAATGGCATCATATTTGCAGCAGCGAGCAGGAATCACATCCTCCAATGACTTCAGCATTTTTTTAAACATCTTTTGCTTTCCTCCAAAGACCATATAACAAGCATTTGCTTGTTCACAGTTGCTTGTTATATGCTCAGAGGTTGTAAAAGAACACTGTTTTGGGAGTCAGTCTGGGAGTGAAACTGACACAGTTAACAAGCCTTTAGTAATGTAAGTGTATAAGCTTTTATTCTACCTTCCCTTTCCAGGCAGGTAAAATGTTCTCTGGCTAAACAAAAGGTGGGGGTTTCAGCTTAAAATGTATAAAGGAAGCTATCAGTTTGACTGTGTTTGAGGCCACGAGGCGGTATAGATGGCAAGGGGGGGGCTGGAAAATGTTTATGGAGATCCTGTGTCTCTCTGGGAGTCTAATAGAATCCTGTGGCTTGAGTGAGAGCTCATTGTGCCGGTGTAAAGGATTACACTGGTAAACTGGTAAAACAGGAGAAAGAGCCCAAACACTCTGTACCTCCTATGGAGAAGCAACGAACCATCCAACAATGAGAGGGGAGAGTATACTGCAAGCTGACTCATTTCATCAACGGAAAAGAGACCAGAAGACAGTAGCGGAGGACGAAGATAGAGGAAATAGATTAGGGAGTTCATATACATGCGTGTGCACGAGCAAAAAAAGAAAGAAAAAATATCGTCTGGAAGCGGAGTGAAGGAAGGAGAAAGAAAGGGAGCAGAAGGGGGATTCATGGGCGACAGCTTCAGTAGTGGAGGGTAATATGGGCAAATGATGTCTGTCTTGCTTGTCTGTCCGCATCCTGAGTGACAGTTTACAATCTCTGAGGCAGCAGGCAGGCCCAGCAGGTTGGCTCTTTGGCTCCATACAATCCTTCATTTCCCACCTATTTTTTTTTCTCTCTCTCTCTCTTTCCATCTACCCTGCACATCTGGCTCTCATCTGCTTCCAGCCATCTCTAGTCTCCCTCTGTCTTTCACCACCATCACCACCACCACCACCACCTCTCCTCTGCATTTTGTCTACATTTTAAAACATTTCTCTGACTGTTATGTTGAATATTTTAACCATAATTATGATTACCCATAAGAATAACAGGTGAGCCCCCTTTTTTGGACTTTTGAAAGAAAATAAACTCTGAAAAAAAAAAATACTTTAACTGCACAATGATTTCTTGCAGGCCATTACATATCGTATTTTTAACCTCTTTAAATTAGTCTCGCTCTACACCTGGCCTCCTATTCTTTAAACCCCCCCCCTGCTAGCTGAGTTTCTAAAAGTCTTTTGCACATTGTGCTGATGCGTTACACCAGCACAATATGCTGCAATCACCTTTTTTCATGCAAAACTGGGAGAAGAATTTTTGAGCTAATATTTCCTAGAGAGACCAGTATTTTCTACCTCCTGTTTCTCTACTTCAGCATGTGTTGGGAACTAAAACATAGAGGGTTTACAGGAGTCATTGCAAATTTTTGAGGCAAAAAAAAAAAAAAAATCCCCACCCCAAATGTCTGATGAGCAAGATGACCCCCGTATATTTCCCACAGTCTTGCACGGACAACATGCACGTAAAAGTATTATCCTCCTCTCATCTGCCGTTCAAATGGAAACCAGACTGAGCATAATGCATCATCTGCATTCTGCAACCTGCCGCGCTGAAAGACTCCTCTCTCCTCCTCGCTCTCCTCATCTCTGTTCCTTCAAAGGCTGCCGAGGGTGTATTCAAACAGCAGGATACACACTCAGCTAACAAACCTCATTAAGGGCCCATACACACTTTCTCAATGCTAACACTAGCTGTCACACATCCCCTCTTAATGCACACACTGGTGGCCACACTGACCGCGACAAAGCATCTTTACAGAGCTAATTAGAAGGGTCCCCCTCTCTATTTGAAACTCATCTGAATAGGAGGGAAGATGATAATGAGGAGGGGAGAATGAGATAGAGAAGGAGGGACAGGCAGGAGAAAGGAGAGAGAAGGAGTCGGTGCAGAAGCAAGGATGCTTGCTAATATACTCAAAGAGATAGCAAGCGTGTCTTTCATAGTGTGGAATTAAAGCAAGGGGCTCGAGCAGGCAGGGGGAACCGAATTAGTGTGACACCGCTCTGTGTAGGTCTGATGCAAGCCATGGCGGGGAGCGGGGAGGGAACCGAGAGCTGCACCGATTTGATTGGTGTGCCAGTATCTAGAGAGAGAGATAGAGGGAAGGGATGGGTGTGACACCAGCGTCATGGGGAAGCCAGTAAAAGAGCAGCTGCTGACATGGGCAGCGTCTCAGAAAGCTGCATGAGAAACGCCGCTCCTGAACACAAGCGAGCGATTACAGAAAACAGAAAACATAGAGACTGTTGGACATCAGGCTTGCTTGCAGCAAAAAAACCCCAAAGTGAACGTGGCACCTTTGTCTCTCTTAACCTCTTCTGTTTTTGTTAGAAAACTCTGTTTTTCTGATCGGGGAGATGGCGGTCAGTCTAAAACATTGCTGTTTGCTTTTCAGCTCCTTGCACTCTGTATTTAGACAAGGACAGAAGGTCACATTGAGAGTTCAGCTGCAAAACATTCCTTCATAGTTGCCATATCTTCCTCCAACCCTCCTCCATTTCATGTTTAAATTTTTCTTTTGTGTCCCTGAAGCAAGCTGTGTGTGCGTGCATGTGTGTGTGAGTGTGTGTGTGTGCACGCAGACAATGCCGAGTTGACAGTTAGGGTCTCGGCTCAAGCACAAGGCCAAGTTTGTCTCCATAGACTGAGTAAATGAATACATCAGCAAGTGCGCTTTTAAAAATATGACATGATTTTCTTTAGTATTTAAAAAAAAATAATTGTCTGATATCATGTAATTTTAAAAAAGTAATTACTTTGACTAAAAATAAGAAAAACCCATTATATTGCTTTGAACTGAACTGTTTTTATGAGTCATAAGACAAAAACAAGGTGTGGAAACTATTTCAAAATAAAAAAAAAAAAATAAGAAAGCTGAACTAAGCAAAAGAAAAAAAATATATAATTCAGGCTTTTTTCAATCCTCAACTAAATTTTAAGTTCAAGTTGAAGTTATGACCTAATTGTTGTCCCGTCAGCCAGCAGTGGCCCCTGATGAGAGTGCAAAGCATTCTGGGATAATAGCAGGTGTCCCCATGTCACAGAGCTTCCCAGACAGCTTGTTAATTTGCACAACTTTTACACACACATCTCTCTCTCTCTCTATCTGTGCGTGCATGCATGTGTATGTATGTGTGTATATATTAGCGATGGGACTTGACCCTAGCGAGCTGCGGCAGTGTTTCGCATCTTGCTGGGCGTGGGAAAAAGACGGGACCCCTTTTCACAGCTGCCTCGACGGGGCCTGGGCTGCTGGGGGCCCCTGTACCCCCTCTCCTCACACCCCCTGTTCCCCCTTGTTCGACTCCCCCCCCTCCTCCTCCTTCCATCTCATTCAGGCTCCGGCCTACTTGCTTTCAAAAGCGGGACCCCCTTCCCAGCCCTTCATAAATACATCTCATTATTCAAGCCCTAGTTTGCATAGGGATTCCAAAGAGATCTCCACTCTGCTCGTGAGGCCTGAAGCCCCTCAGCCTTTTGGACCGCACAAGTGCAAATTTCGACTTAGTAATCTCCCTGTGTTAATATTTGTTTTAAAACGATGTGCGCACACTTGCAAAACTATTACACCAATATTGCAGCAGCCTTGAAAATTTATATTGTGATGCATTTCCCTCTTAAAACTTCTGTTTTGTTTTTTTTTTCCGGAAATGTAGCAGAAAATCTGAAGAAACTGAAAGCAATGAAAAGAGAGTTTAGCATGACTATTAGCAAGTGCTTTGCTAGTCTGTATTCCATCTGCCACTGGCTATTGTACAGTGCCTCACTCACAGACAGACACACACATACACACACACTCACACACACACACACACACACACTCTTCAACCCCTCTACAACACCCCCCCCTGCCCCACCCCCATTCGCTGCAATGCATTACTGCAGAGATTTATCTCCTATCAGCCTGTATAATACTGAGGTTATAATTTACATCCACTTTAGAAAACAGCAGCACAGGCCGGTCCTTGCATATGCTAATGTAAAGCTTGGGAAAATCTGGCGACTCAAAGAACTCCATACTAAATTTGAATAACTGAGCTTTATATTGAGCTTCAAGGTTGTGGAACCATGAAGATTTGACCTTGCTAACAATGTGTACTTATTGTTTAATTCCCAATGCCGAACTATTTAAAGGAGAAATTGGAGGGAACACACTGACAACCTTAAAGCTAGGAATGTTTCTGTTTCGATCTCGCTGTTAAAACTAAAATAACATCTTCCGAGCTTTCAGGTTTTGTTTTGTTTTTTTTTTTAAATTTCTTAAGGAGCCTTAACATTGGGAATTTTAATGTCAGGGTGAAACCAAAAACATCTCATTATACCAATCATCTTCAACTAGGTTTCCTTTGCAATTTACAGTATTTGAAGGCGTTTTAATGCAACGCTGCTCTTGCTAAATAATGCATTTGCTGTACCTTTATGCAAATCGACACTCTCCTCACAATAATCAGACTTCGGACAAGGGGAGCGTGGCTCGTCAAGGCATTAAGGCCGAAAAGGACAGAGCCACCCAAACACTCTTTCCACATGAGCAGGTCCAAACCTTGCCTTCGCTCTCCTAACGGGATAAAGAACCGCAGCAAAGATTACACGGCCACCTCCCCTGCACCTACCACACACTCTACCTGACAAATAGGATCATAGTGTTTAAAGGGATAAAACGCTGAATGTATGAGAATGAAAGAGAGAGGTGTGTGAGCCTGCATGAGTGTGTGTGTGCGTGTGTGGAGGATGGTGGGTGATGTACCCTAATGTAAAAATTGTTAATACTTCAAAGGAATGATGGAATTCAACATGGAGGTTTAACTACACTTACTCAAATCACACCGTTAACACTTTGTTGCTGTAGGCTACAGTCTATTGCAGCCTCACACTGTATATATTCTGATATACACATGAATGATATAAAACTGACATTTACACTGTGGGCAAATAAAACTGGCAGTAAATGTCCCTCTTAATGCCCCTTTTTCGTTTGAATACGACAAAGAGGATTTGTGGTGCTACGCCCTTAAAAAAAATCATTCTGATGCAAAACACAAAATCAGCAATATTTTTTTAAAAATTCAGGATCAGTCGGTCATTTTCAAACACACACACACACACACACACACACACACACAAATAAAACCAAGATCATCCTGACAACTTAAAAAAATAGAGACAAGAATTAGCCAACCAGCAATGCACCATTGCTCGCTCAAGACTCCGCAGAAACAAAACTATGTCCAAGCCTCTAGCATTTTAAAGTTTGACCTGAGCCTGTTTGAACTAATTGTTGCAGCAAAATTACATTTGAAAGAATAATTACACTGCTTATGCAACTGGCAAAATCATGGTTTGTTGCTCGGATGACAGGTGGACCACTTGTCTTGTTACATATATGTGCTTTTAAAATATTTACCTGCAGACTGTCTGTTGCCCCTCATCCTGTCTGGTGGCAGTTTGTCTTTCCTGAGAGTCGATGCGAACTTTGAGGCTGACGTTCTTGCCATTTTTTCCCTTTTAAGACAAAAGAAAAGAGAATCAGTGCATGTGAAATCACTGCTGGAGCTGTTTTTTTTTAAATAAAACAGCATATTTCAAGCATAATAAGTGGCTTGCAAGGCAGAGGAGGGAAATATGAGGGGGGAGTTAATGCAGCTTTGTTGACCTTGCAGCTAACAGCACTCCACCAAACTTCTTCTCATTATTTTGCATCTTTGCAAGGTTAAATATATTTTCTGTTGTATAAACAATAAATTCAGCTTGATAGAAGTGTTCGTGAAAAGTCAGAATGCAAACTGTGATGGAGAGACACATGAGGCAAGAAACTACACTACTAAACAAGGGTATGGCACATGCCTCATCTGCGTAGCATCCCAGCTGCCAGGCTGTTGTGACACGAGATTAAAAGGGCAAAATGTTGTGTACAAAATAAAGTCTAAAAATCGTAACTTTGGAATCAAATGGAAAAACAGAGATTACATAACAGCATTGTAGTTTAATCCCTGATTTTCTTTGTATCACTCTAAAATGGAGGACATGGAGGTCAAAATTGGCTGAAATTGTGCGCCGGCTGTCACATGCAAACGTCAACAAAATACACACACACACACACACACACACATGGATGCACACAGATACACAGAGTCGCACACCATCCAAGCTCTGTTGTTTAACGGTGCACATCAAATATTGTCAGTCATGGTCTAAATAGAGCATGCTGGGACTTCAGGGATACTCAGTCATCTCTAAGGCTTGCTGATTCTGCTCTAAGAATAGATCAAACTCGGAGCCGATGTCCCATTTTGTTCTTATCTAGCAGGCAAACACAAAAATAATTCACCCAGCGAAACACAAATTTGAACACATCTGCCATGCCTAACTCGGATTCAGCTCCATGATGAAAGCATGTTTCGAAATAGGCCTGTGTACAGCCTGCTCTCTTTTGCTCTAAGTGACTGATGCAATATGATTTTGATGTGCTGTACCCCTGCAGGTTCTGGTTGGGTAGCAAAGAGCCAAACAACCCACACTGGCTGACACTGACATGGTGGAAAAACACTGTTATCAGGCATGTTAGCACACTGTGGTCCAGCAATGTACTCCCCGCCCATGCTTTACCTAAGGCTTCATTTTGCACCAAGTGTTGTACATGTGCATCCAATTATACATCACACTCCTAATGTCAAGTTAATTACAGCCAGGGGACATCACTTAGCCTACACCACTCATAAAGGAAATACACTCAGTATTAGAGGAGTCAGGGAGTCTGCACTTGCAGTGGATGCAGCTCATGCAAATTCACACAGTGAGTCATTATCGGCTTAAATGAAGGCTATTCAAACTTCCAGGCCTACAGAAATCACCATAACCAACATGTGAGATCTTGGAAAGCCATCTGATGCTGCTGCTGCTGCTGCCAACACCATCACGTGAGTCCCGGATTGACCAATCGCATGAATCCTTTAACTATTTCTGTCTAACCCCTCAAGATATTAATGTTATAACACCCACACAGTTATGATAACTACACAGCAGCACGCACTGTGGTTTTATAGTGTTTTTTTCCACATGAAACACTCCCTTATTACCCAAAGTTGAGCGGTTTATTGCTCGTTATAGGCCCCAGCATCGCCGCGATGCCCAAAACACGAACCCATTTAAGCAGCAACATTCACGCTCTCACAGACACGCAGGTGGCTCCGCTGAACTTGCCAACACTTATCAAGAAGAGGTGAACCACCAACACTAAAAAACCACGCTTGTGTCGCCTCCTCCCTCCCTCCCTCCCTCCCACCACCTCCACCACCACTCCTCCTCATCGGCAGCCGCGGCGTGCAGCCTCCCTCAGCATCCGTCCCTCCTGCTTCCTCCTGCTGCTGCTGCTGCTGCTGCTGATGCCCGGCATCGTCTCCTCCTTCTCCTCCTCCTCCTCCTCCTCATCCTCCACCACCTCCTCCTCCATGCCGAGTAAGAGGGACCCCCCCCCGGCTCCGAAGTGCTCGGCGTCAGTTCGTACTTTCGGTTCTCTAGCTTTATGAAATTAAAACTCATACAGCTAGATAACCAAAGACACAAACTAACCCGTCGTCTCTTAAAGGGGCCGCCTCTCCGGTTACAAACAGAGAGAGAAGAGAGAAGAGAGGATAGAGAGAGAGAGAGAGAGAGGGAGAGAAAGCCTGCCTGTGGTCACATAGCACCGAGAGCCCCTCACACACACACACACACACACACACACACACACACATACGTACATATAGAGCCGCAACAAAGCTGCTTGGAATTATAAAAGCTTTGACGTAAATATTTATCTAGACCTATATTTTGTATTTTATTATAGGGGCTCAAATTAAGTTGAAGTAGGCTGTGACTGTAATGATAGTTGGACACATCTACACTCTCACACACACGCGCGTTAATTGACATAAAGGCCCACCATCAAATTCAACTTTGCTTAGGCTTCACCGGCGTCACCATGATCAGACACGGCACTGCAAGGAGCCAGAAGCAAATAACGTGCTGCACAAGTGTCACCGTGACTTGTTAAGTGCTTTCCAAGCATTTTGGTTTTGCAAAGCATCACAAGTACATGTAGCTAAAGGCCGGGACACACACACCAACCACGTCCTTCTGCAATCACAGAAGAACCACTGAGTGAATGAATGGTCAGAGTTGCCTCTCTTGTTAACGTTGTGGGGTTTTTTTACAACAGCTAGATTTAAGCAATTAATCTGCCAGGCCTGAAATAAAGTTCTTAATCAGCAGTCTTCAGTTGTAGTTTCAGTTATGAATTTATAGGGACCACAAAACCACAACACCTGCAACTATCAGTGGAATAACCCTACAACCACTACAACAGTCCTCTTCATCAGAAATAAAGGCCATTCTCAGATCAGCTACATCAAGTCATATCAAGTCAGCATCACACTTACTTGGACATCAGGCTAACTCCACTCCACTACAGTCAACATCCTCCAGCAATTTCAATTCCGCCTTTTTTTTTTTTTTTTCAAAAAACACAAGTGTGGTCTGGTCGCATCCGATGAGAGAAAATAGTGCAAAAGAGAAAGAGAGTGTTACGGATGCAGTGTGTCCTGTCTCTCTACAGACTTGAATCTGTCCTCTCCCTCGCACATGCGAGCTGCGACTGACAAGCGCAGGGAGTCCACACGGCGAGCGGAGAGGGGAGAAAACTCCGCCTCAGAGGGGGAGGGGGGAGGTGGGGGGGGGTGAGAGAGGGAGAGAGAGAGGCGGGAATCTGAAATCATTAAAGCCGATTTGAAAATGAACGCAGGTGTGTGTCAATCAAGAGTTTATTCCCCCAATTATCCTCATCCTCATTAGTCAAGCCGCTTAATACAGAGGAGTGCGTGAAATGACTCAAAAAGGCGAATGGGGTCTGGTGCAAACAGGGCTGGGTCAAACATGATATGTTGAGAGCAATGCTGTGCTTAAAAGGACTAAATTATTTTTTTGTAGATATTTTTATAGACTCCTGCCTGATTTATTTTAATGCTTTTGCAGATGACATTTGAATCATCTATTGCCACATTTCGAGGAGATTTTCTCTTTTTAAATCAATAAGCCTTATGATCCGGAAGCACAAAGTTGAATCATTTTAGGCCAAATTTTTCCAGTGATATTCTAAATAAAAACAATTACTAAGATCTGTGTTGAATTGAGTTGATATGTTAGTAGCCAGGATCATACGCATTTGACTTGTAAAGCTACAGTTCATTTCATTTCGCATGGGCTGTAGCCTATAAAAATAGGAAGTCTCATTAAAAGGAAAACGCAAAAAAAGCCAAATTGTAAAAACTCTTAAAGAGATGAAAAGTAGCTATAACATATAAAAATACCCCAGTCTGTTGTGCTCAAGTTATTAAAATGCTAAACGCGTAATTAAATACGTCTATTGAGGACAGTCATAAAATAAGGCCAGTTATCTGGCCTACATTCTCCTTACTTGTTAATGTAACCTCATTACGGCTCTCACGGATTATTTTTCACCGATTGTTACATTGTTACACTAATTATACATACAGTAGCTTCGTTATAGAATTTGAAACAAAATCTCAAAGTGTATCTTCAAATCAGTGGTGTTTCCAGGATGAAGATACTTTACAAGGAAGAGAAAATGTTGCCAATTACTGTAAAATAAAAACTCGCTGTTCTTGTAGCGAGCAGAGGAATTCAGGGTGTCTGTCCTTGTGGTGCAGAAAAAGGCCCAAGCCTGGCAAAACCCTGATAGCATATTCAGGCAATATGCAGCCTCATCGATTGTGATATTATGATATGAGTGATATCTGGGCTAAAGAGATGAGATAGTGAGCACGATAACAATCACAGCCTTTGATAAAAGAAGCCCATGGCAGAGACGAGAACCCGAATAGCAACTTGCAATCTCAAACTTTGAAAGGATATTTAAAGTGCAGGAATCAGTGTGTGTGTGTGTGTGTGTGTGTGTGTGTGTGTGTGTGTGTGTGCAGGTAAACCAAGAAAAGAGCAGGGAGCTATAGTCCGGGTTTCCAAACGAATCTTGCATCAGATAGCAGTTACATATCTGATTATTGCGCATGGGCAATCTGTTAGTATCATGGAGGTGCAGCTCTCCTGTCAGGCTGCTGCACAGGTCCGGCTCTACTCTATGAATCTTATTCTATGTGCATCATTCATGAGTAGATGTAATCAGTAGTGGCCTCTGCTGCTGTCATCCTGTAATTGAACTTGGACCACATTGTGCTGGAGAGCGGGAAGACCTACACAATTCTTTAAAATAATCGTTGCCTCTACATTAGCACGAGAGCGACGTTCAACTTGATTGGATGCACAGCCCTCATTGCTGCTGAGCATGCGCGAAAAGGACGTTACAGTAGCTACACGTGCATCTTTATATTGCACCCTATATGTTTGTTTGTAACCATAGCTTGTCATTTTATATAATATTCAATGCAATCATTAAAAGATGCAGTACTAATTGTCGCTACAGAACGCCACATCCTCCACTACCAGTGCTGGGCTATTAAATTAATATTAAAATATATAAAATAAGACATCCTAGACATAACATTGCACATATTTTAGCTCCCGCAGCTGATGTATTGCTTGTTATTTCAGGACTTCAAGACAATCTATGACTCCAGACAGAGCAGCCCTACCATAAAAGAACTTGTAATACTTCAATTTTTTTAATAAAGTTAAAACTATTTTTGGCATGAGCTGTAAAACTCTTGGCTGCATGTTTAAAAATAATACACTTAAATTAAATTTATCCCACTTAACAAACTGCATTTAAACAATCGTACTAAAGGTTACAAAAATCTGTTGAACGAGGTCGCCGAGCGTGTATGTGTGCGTATAAGTGTGTCTGGGTGTGCGTGTGTGCGTGTGTGTGTGTGTGTCCTCGGATGAATTTTCCCACAAACAAGTGACAGGGAAAATTTAGGGGGGGGGGGGGGGGGGGGGGGGGGGGGGGGGGGGG
>JAQNCA010000004.1:10257487-10271886 GCA_029783725.1 Acanthurus tractus
TGACATAAGGTGTCTAGCATTTGAATATTTACATGTTGTTAGGACATTTATAATAAATAGATTACTGCACTGAATGAAATTAGTTTACAAAAGAGTCAATAAAGCTGTGCTTTTTGATTTTTTCAGGACAGAGAAAATAGCATTGTTATAACAGTGTTAAGAATAGAGTAAAAAAGTATTTTTTAAAAACAGCCCATAATGATGCAACCATAAAATATGATTCTAAAAAGAAAAAAATTCGTATGCTCTGTTTTGATAAACAAAAACCAATTTTGTGCAATGTCAATACTGAGAAATATATTTTAACAAATTTAAGACCAATATTTTGACATCTAAAATGCAAATTCACCCTTTCATAGAGACAAATTAGAGAAATTGAGAAACAAAGTCAACTTTTAGACAACCAGCAAAGTTTTTGATACTGTCACTGGCCTGCAAATTTTAGCCAATCAAATATAGGAAAATACTTTACAAACATTAGGAAGACCAGTTTATTTGAAAAAAGCTCTTCTCAGATGATGTAATAGAATAATCACAGTAAAATTCTAACAAAAAAAAAAAATGCAGTTTGAAGTGGAAGCTGCCTTTTTCTACACTGATTCACGCTTAAAACCTAGACCTTAAAAGCACCACAAGGTTAATATTAATTTCTCCTGGCAGGCAATTAAAATTTAAAAACCTATGCAGTGAAACAAATATATTGTAAGAATTTTTTTTCATTTGCATAAGACACAAGTGGCACTGTACTGAACAATCATCAAAATGTACAAATATAAATTCAGTGAACAGAGAAACAAAACTTCTTACCACAGCAGGCTCGTGCAGAGACCTGTTAATTCCTCCTCCGCCTGGTGTGAAAGAGGGAGAGCGAGCCGGAGCCCTCGTGCCTTAATTTGAAGCAGGCTGGGTTTTATGATAATCAGAGCTGACACCGACCTGTGCGCCATGAATAGAGGAGGGCACCCTCGAGCCTGCGTTCCCACGAGCCGCATTCCTACGGTCAAGTTCAAGCTCAAAAGCGCGAGCCACCATTACTATGCGAGGCGTGCCGCGTGGCTAATTCCAAAAAGGCGCGAACTCCCCGCCGTGGGAGAGTTCGTCACCTTATATTCAAATGCGGCAGCAGAGAGATAGATAGGCCCACTGTGAGGCTGTCATCAACACTGTGAAACAAACAGTACGCCAAAAAAAGACTTCTGCTGTTTTTTCCACTTGGAGCTGTTGAAAGCGTAAATAAGGAAATAAATACCAAAAAAAAAAGGCATTCATTTGAATTTTAGAAATTGTTTCCATTAAATAAAAAAATGAAAATGTTAATCAATTAATGTCAAATCTCTTTTGTGTCTATACTTGAAGATTTATTAGTTAACATAGCCTATTTCTTTTCTAATGCAGTGATTCTTTTGTAGGATCTGCTTTGACTTTTTCTTAGACTTGCTAAGCCATTAAAAGACCCAAATATTGACAAAACAAACCCTTAAAACATATCCTGTGCATGCCCCCATTATAGGCTCAACTATAAACTGTTGAAACCAAAGTCTCCTCTCCATGTATTTTGCCCTCTGTAGATGGTGAATTATTGTAGCCGACCTCAGCCTGCATGTGCAATATTTACACCAACGTACTTGAAAAAAGAAACAAAATCTTGAAGAGTTTTACAGAAGACATTAGAACATGTTAATAATTTTGTCTATTGAGTTAACTAAATTTTGGCACAAACTACATGATGTGTAATTGCTTTATTATCAATAAGGGGAAAAAAATACTGAAAACAGCTCAAGAACTGGAGTGACAGGGGAGCTCTTTTGAGGAGCTTAATGAATGCATCACTGTACAAGATATAGACGGATAATAATAACATTATTAACACTTTGTACTCAGAAATGTGCATGTATCGCTTATAACTCAGAAATATCTCAGAAATGTGCTCTAATGTCCAATAGCAAGGATTTAAACTTGACCACAAAAAATATTTTTAGTATAGTTTTAGGACTGTGTTTAATGTCAGGTCGTGTGGCAGATTATAGCAGTTTTTGTTTTAGTTTTTTATGCTTATAATGTCCTGGTTTGTGTGTTATATTTTTAATGTTTCCCCCAGAAGATGGTAAAGATACAGTTTAAAGCTGAAGAGTTTTGATTCTAAAAGACAGGAAAACTTTCTGTTTGATAAAGAAAGAAAAGAAGAGAAAGCAATGGAAATTTTCATTGAAATCAAAGTTCATTTAAAGAGTGATTTCAGTGATATGAGGGCAGCAGATCAGCTGTGATGTCTGAACCAGGCCTCCTACCACGAGCTTTTTCACTTTTCTACGACATAAGTTTTACTCTCTCTTTTATTATATGGTGTATTATATGACATAACATATTATATTTCACTTAAGCCTTTATAACGATGCATATTTTTTCAACTGAGCTTGTGACATTTGCCCGCACGCAGACTACGATATCTGAAAAAAACTAGCACACACAGGACCATGAGTTTCAGTTCATTTGCACACAAAAACAATAAAAAGAATTAATTAACCTTCTATAAAATGTGTCTCGCTGTCACAAATCCAGAAAAAGCATGTGTATTTACTGAGCCTCAAACTGCCTGAGAAGCTTTGCATTTCTGCCATTTTTTTCTTACTTTATTTATTTACCTCAAGATATTTTACACCCTGAACTAAAATTGTGTGAATCACTTGTGTAATTATTCTCCAGATATTTCATCAAGGACCAGGTGCCTGTACACATGAACAGGAGCTCAGTGTGAATCTGATGTCCGAGGCAGAAGATTCCTACATGAATGGCATGTTAGTGTAATGTGTCTAGCCAGAGTATAATTGGCCGGCTCGGTCCCAGACAGCCTTGTCCCACCTCCCCATGTTTCTGCATTTGAGAACCCATAAAATAGTGTCTGGCTCACTGATCCCACGACCCCTGAGGGAATAAATCCCTCACTCATGATTTGGATGGTGTAGTTCTGTCTGTGATCATGAAGTGAAGAGTTTAACATATGAGAAAGTTATTCCACCATTTACCTTATTTCTCATACTTACATTTTTAAGTTGTCACATTAGATATTGCGGACTCCTTAGTGTGTCATATTTAGTCATCTTTTATCACAATATTGTGCAGATTTTTTAAAAGTAACATTTGCCATTTAAACCTGCACAAGTGTGTCCATCAAAATCCTGCAGCTACTAATAGAAAAACAAAATGAAATGACTGACTGAACTGGGATGAAGCTTTGCTATTGTCCAACATTTACAGGCTCATATACCTTTTCACTAGCCGTCTTTAAACAGACCGCTGCAGTTTAGCTATAAAGCCTGAACGATCCCGTAAAGACGTTTAAGTTACAACTCTCAGTGGTCCTGCAAAGGGAAACAAATTCATCAGCATTGAGGGAAACATCTTATTATGTAATGATGACAAAGAGGGCTGGCCAGGTCAGAGGTGAGATGAACCCCTGACCCCCCCCTGAGCCGCCGGAGTGTGCCGATGACCACAGGGCTGTTGATGAACTCATGGACTGGTGGACAGTGCATTTGGTGACCTTTGGTGTCAATTGCCGGACAGCAGACGGATGGGTCTTTAACCCGATCAGCTCTGATCAGTTGACCTGTTGAGGGGGGAATGATGTTGTGTCAGTGGATCATTGAATCTGATCAAAACTGGCTCATAAGAGAAGATAACCCCCCCCTTGTAATTACATCTATTACATCTGTCAGGGAAAAAAAACTAACTACAAGAGTGTAACACTTTATTTGAACCCCTTGGTTAATCTTTATATGCAGTATATGAACTCCTGGCAACATATTTTTACCTGCAAACATATTTTAGGATTTTTAACTCTTTATCATTGTCTTGTTGGTAAATTTTTATGTATACACATTAAATAATTCACTGGTAACACATATTAACTTGGCTGTTTTCCTATAAACAAGCCTTACAATATTTTATATAGCATTTATTAATAGTTTATATGAATGTCGGTTAAAAACTGTATTGAAAACCCTTAATGCAGGCAGCATTTTGTGAAAGAAATCATCTCTTAGGGTCTAATTTTGATTTTTTTTCCAGAGCTTACAGCTGCATCCTATGGCCTTCAGAGGAATTGAGTTTATTCAGCTGTTTCAGAGGCTGCGGAAGCATTTAGTGATGAATAAATACATTGAGACACATTTTACATAGGGAGTTATAAGCTGTATAAAACATTTTAAAATACCCTGATTTAACATTTATTTATAACCACTTTTTGTACTGTTTTAAACCATGAATTGGAAGTTTGTAATCTGTTTATAAATGCTTTCTAAACTTAAAGCAGTCGGAAGTTTTATTGTTTTTCTTAAGCAAGGATGAATCTTGGTTAACATTTAAGTAAAAGAATTTATGTTCAAAGATCTAACATGTATGATCAAGGTCTGGTTGTTTTAGTGCTTATGGACGTTTCATGGTCCCTCCATATCTTTAGGCAGGACATATGAGAGGATGATGGGATGCAATCTCATCCTCAGCCAACCGTGTAAGCCAGACACCCAGTCAGTCAGTGTCACAACAGCATGTCAGCAAGAACACTGACTTAACATGTGTACAATAAATCCAGGTGATTTTAGGAATGCTTTCACATGTCTTGTAATAAATTCATAGGAGCTTCATTGATGAAAAATGTTTTTTCTTCACTTGGTTTCTGGCTGTTTTGTTTCAGCGTGACTCTTGTATAAAAAGCGCATTTTTCAGATGTTCTCTTCTGATACAGATGATCTCGAGCAAAAAAAAAACCTCTTTACATTTTGCCACTGCATGATGGTCAGTCTTAAGCAGGGCTGGGCAGACACTGGTGGGCAGTCATTACCCACCCCCAAGCCATCTCTTACACACACACACACTTACACACACACACTCACCGCAGGGCAGTCATTTTTCACCCAGTCCTATGGGCCTCTGACAGGTCTGGGAGAGGGTCTGCCTCCATGTAAGGCAGACTGGCAGGACTGACACCTCCGTATAGCAACGTTAATTATGGGCATCTGCTTGGACGCCCCAGTCTGGGGGCCTTCCAGGGTCCTTGGCTGTTGCCATAGGGACGGTGGAGAACCGTTGGTGGTTTGGGGGCAGACAGAGACCGCGTTATTCTCCTGAGGGGTGGCCAGACATGACCCCCCACGACTCGCCCCTTTTGATTTGGGTGGGAAACAGCGAGCAGCCAGCCTGGAGAGAAACACATCATTTCAGGTTCATTTTGCAGACTGTGGGTGCAGATCCAGTGAGACTGATGAAAAATGGAAAATCTGGATTTTGGTGAGGGACTATAAGCCTACTGTATCACTGTGTGAGGGTTCTTTCATTTTTTATGAGTCTCAAATGCCTGTGTTGTTAAGTTCTCTAAAAAAATCAGAAATGCTCTTATTTCAAACTGTTCAAAACAAGGTTACATTTTATTATGTCAACACAGATGAGAAATGAAATAAAGACACAAAAATTATAAATACTCACCTCCTACTTACACACACGCACACACACAAGCTGAGCACCTGGTCTCGCTTTATTCCCACTTTGCATATATTAGCCAGTGTCTGTGTTCTGAAATGCATTGTTGTGTTTTCCCACACCTCCCTATTTGATGTCTCTTTTGTCACTGTGAATAAAAGAAGACTGATGAATGGGAGGTGGACTGCAGCTCCATCTGAGGGGGAGAGACCGGCATGCTGGGACAGCTACAGAGGTAAGCGGATGACCCCTGATGGACAAAATGTGAATGGCACTCTGATCCTGAGAACTTTAACTGCCATCTGGGATTTATTTATGATGCTCAGATATAAACAGATGATTTTCACAAAAAAAATCTCTGAATTTACCTCGAACTCTAGTTGCTGTGTGTTAATATTTAAGAAACATACAAATAAAAGCAGCAGTGGAAAAGGTATTCAGAAGATAAACTACTTGTAAAAATAATTTAATTATTATTGGCGACTGCCCAAATAAGTTGGCCAATAAAATCAACTATTACTGGCCTTTTATAGATATCACTGTAGAAGTCATCCGGTATGCGTCAAAATTGAAACTTTTTTTCAAATTACATATATACATACATGCATAAGGTTATAAGGTTAGTATACAACTACAACATTGTACACTGTGTTACTGTTCACTCTAATGTCGGGTAGTTATATCCGTAATGTTGTCCCCTGGCATATGAGTGAGGATTCAAATTTAAATTTAAGTAGTATTACCACACTTTAACACACCAAATAAATAGTGACAGACCTGTACTGAGACTGTTGCTGATGTAAAAAGTAGGTGTGTTTTATTGGTAAAACACACCTGGAGTAACAAAATGAAGAATAATCATAGGGTAAAAATGGTTCATTGGATTGTGATAGCTTATTATAGAAAATTATTAAATGACACCAGATTTTTACTAGCTGATTAGCTTAAAGAATGAACCTGCTATGACTGAGTGAGAGCAAAAAGAAATTGAAACTGTTTTAGCAGCGCTATGTTATTTAAATGATATTTAGATATTTGTTTTATTAACATCATGTTATTGTCATTCTTAAATATCACAGTCAAACAATATATTATTGTACAGTTAGTCAAGTGAACAAATTCAAATACTTTGTCTCTGTTAATTAGTTTTATCAATGACTATTCATCATATTCTATAATTTCATGTGATTTGTATGAAAAATATGCGTAGTGAAGTAAAAATGACAATCATTTGAGATGAAGTGAAGTAGAAAGTAAAAAGTAACACAAAATTAAAATACTCAGGTAAAGCAAAAAGACTTAGACTTTGTACTAAAGGGCAGTACTTCAATAAAAGCAATTAGTGGCTTTCCCCAACTTAATACCAAGAGATGAAACATACAAACAAAAAAACTATCTCTTGTTATTTTTTGGTTGATATGACATTTAATTTTCATTTCAGTTTTGCTTTAAAAGGCAAAATAAGGTAGATAATCACATTATGCTCTTTCCTGATTGCAATACCCTTTAATTAGATGGCATTTTTGGGAATAAAGAAAGTGCATCAGTCCATCATGCAGAAGAGAAAAAGATTTTCTTTCATTTGGCTTTGTCTTGATAAAAAACGTTTTCCTAAATATGTGAATAAATATGAAAATGTGCATTTTGTGCCTTTTCATATCCATCTTTCTCTTTTTCTTGTTTCTGCAAGACATTTTTTAAACTTGCGCTTTGACCAGCGCTGTAAGGGTTTGCTTGCTTGCTTGTTCTATCAAGCATGATGTGACACCTATTAATACCACTAGATGGCCCTAAAACTTCACTCTCTAAGCCATAATTGCTTGCTCCTGAATTTTCTCTCCTTTTCTTGCACACTTATTAAATGTTCCATTGACTCTCATGTGAAAGATGAAATGAATTAAAATGTTTCAAGAGACCCTAAGAAAATTCTCCTCAGCAGTTGAACTGCATGCCAGAAGGTTTTCAAGGTACGTTTCACACATATAATCCGCTTCTTGTCAGAGGTGTTAGAGAAGTTTGAGAAGCCTTGCTCATCAAAAAATGTCAGTCAGACGGGTCAAGCTGCCTCTGAGGTGTAATTTACTGGAGCACTGAGGACAAGCAGTAGCAACTTAGTGTCCTTCCAGAAAGTTCCTAACAAACATTTATCAGCACAGAAGTGACAGAAAGGAGCGAGAAAAGGAGCTGAGGGTGTGAGAAACAGTGGCTGCAGTGCAGTGATGAGACCATTAGTGGCTTGGTGCTAAAGAAAGGGGGCAAAAGGTGGCGGTCTAGTATCAGGACTCTGTGAATGTCACGGTTCAGCCCAGTTCAGCTCTCCTGAGGCTGCTGAGGTTTCAATTAGACTGACCTTTTTTACTCATGAGGTTAAAGAGCAGTGATCAATGGGATTGTTAGCCAACTACCCATGTGTACCTACACACGCACACACACACACACACACACACACACACACAAACAAAGCCTACCTTCTGTTTGTGTGTGTGTTTAGGTATAGTGACCTTAAACCTTAAAAATCAGTAAAATATGGGTATAAATAAATATGTGGCTTTTCTTTTGCTTCTAGGTATCTTAATGTTTGGTCAAGGAGGATTCAAAGCATCGTGCTGTGATTTGCAGCAGTGAGCAGCATGAATGTCTCTGCCACCGAAGGATTTACAGGCCCGTCTGTTTAATCCTCACACACCACATCACACACACCTCGCCAGACAGCCAGCAGGAACACAACAGGGACAGAGGAGAAAGATGTGAAGAGTCTCGTGGACAAATGAAGGGTGACCAGGTTTCTCTGAATGACAATGGAGAAAAATGTATAAATAACTGTGTTAAAGTGTTTTTGTGTGGCAAAGAGCCAACCCACAAAAGTTATTACTTGCAATTTTTTTTTTTGAAGGAATAGTTTGACATTTTGAGAAAGGACAGTCTCCATCTAACAGTCAGCAGGACAGCAAATAAGCATCATCTTCCAAAATGTCGGACTGTTCCTTTAAGGATGCTTCCTGTTATATAATGTAGCTGGAGTCAGAATGGGTTTATATCGCACTAATTGGCACTTAAGCAGTCGTGTGCCTTCAAGATGCTCAATATTTCCATTGGAGTTATGTGCCTTAAAAAATATGTCGGATTCATGCTGTGTTAATGTTCTGACAAGCCAAACGTGTTGCAATTAGGAAAAACAAACAGATGGGCATTTTTATTAGAGGCGTTAAGTGTGTTTGTGCGTGTGTGTGTGTGTGTGTGTGTGAAAGAGAGAGAGGGCGATAGAAAGAGTGGGAGTTAATTTATATTTTCAGAGTTAATTTACAGGTTTTGTAAAAGAATGTAATCAACATCACCAACAAAAAGGCTGTAAAGCTCCACTGTAAAGCTGTGTTGTTATTCCAAAACATTTTGATAGAAGGTTTATTCTTATTTCTCCATAAATGTTGTGACATTGTCCTTTACGTCCAATTTATTTCAGCATTATTTTCCTTAATGATAGGTCTGCTGTGCAGGTCATTTTAGTCCCACGAAGCAATCTGTTACAGCCATTATCATTATAATTTGAGCTGATTTGCTTTTTCTCTTGCGGGCTAAACCTAACACCCTCTTACACCATGTATTTCTGAGCAAAACATCCTGTGTTTGCAGCAATTGCATGTAGTTAAGGTCAGTGTTTTCAATTTGACATGAAGCAGTAGAAAGAAGGCAGTCAACTGACAGGGACATGACATTATGAAAGGCTTCATGAGGTGTTTACTCGGTTATGAAACGCAGACCTTGAAGGTACTGAAGCGTCATCAGTCGACTAAAGTGGAGCATGTTTTCAGTGACTTGCTTTCAAAACAGAACGTGGCTTGAAAGAAAGAACCCCTCTCCGATGACAGACCTGGATGATGAAACGGGGTTAAAACTGGAGTAAAGTAGGTTAAGAAATGAGTCTGCAGATCTTCATGATCATTGAGTCAGATTCTCCTCCATGTCAGTTATGCAGAGTGAGGCAATAAGACTGAAACACACTCTATTATCAGACCAACTAGGGCAAGTCTTACCTGCAGCGATGAAGAAATAAAGAGCTCACCTACTTGTTTAATTCTTTCATTATGTTACTATTTCCATCACTGATGGAGTTCTAGGAGAGAGAGGGAGAAGAGAAGTGATGAGTAGAGGAGAATACAGGAGAGCAGAGTGGAGTTGCACCAGAATAAAATATAAAACCCTCAGGCTATCCTCATTGACGTAAGTGGGGTGGACAAAATAATGGAAATACCTCTCTATACTGCCAACTTCATTCTCCAAAATGATCATAAAGTTAAATCAACACCTCCCTTCTACAGAAAACTGTACATTTTAACCTGATGCAGATGGGATTTATAGCCGAATTGCTTTAGCTTGATGTTTCTAAAAACTGGCTATTGAGTGAATTTATTGTACATTACATTTATTTGACGGAGTTGAAAGAGATAACAATCAGAAATGTAAGATAGGACAGGAGGATGACAAGTGAAGGCCCCTTGATGGACATTGCAATTACTCACTTAAAGACTTACAACTTTTACAAAAAGCTGGTTTCACAAACTGTTTAAGACAGTAGTATTGCACCAGTATTTTGCCTCAACCTTTGTATTAAAGGAACAGAGATGAAATGGGGGTTTTTGTTGTTCGGCCCTTGAGCCGGCAGCAAAAGACAGGACTGACAAGTTTTGTGTTTTTGTGGTCCAGCAACATTTGATTTAAATAGCAGTTAGCAGTTAGCAGCTAACTGAGGGAAGAAGAACAACAACATAAAAAGTCTGCAAATTGGAAAGGCAATAAGGTCCAGGAGCTTCTCACCTTCTGAGCAGAGAACAAGATCAACCACCATAAAAAAGAGCAGTAAATGATTGTTACCGTCATGTTATTCTATTGTTATTGCACAGAAAGAGCGGGTCACCCTTTGTTTCCAGATGGCTGATTTGTCATCAGCATCGTTTGGTCCGGTGTTAAAAAGCTAAACCAGTTTAGAGAGGAGTCTTTGTGTAGCAGTGCTGCAGGATCTTTGTCTTGAAAGGGCTTGTTAGAGATGAATAATTTCAGCTTTTTCAGGGTAGGGAGGATTTACAGTAGGATCCTGTGATTTGCAGCTTGAGTTAAACTAGAAACAAAAAATCTGAATATATGAGTCACTGCTGCTTCAGTCTTTACAGTTCTTTTTTGGATCTGTCTCTTGCTGGTTACCAAACAGTGAAAAACTAAATCACTGCTCCTTTTAAGAATAGTTTAATAAAATCAACTCTTTTGACAACTCTGGTTTTATTTTTGCAGCTATGGCCATTAGTCCAATCAGTCCAACACAGCGGGACTCAGATGGGGCAATGAGCTGAAGCACTGAGGATCAGAAAGACTGAAAAAAAAGCTGCCACTTTGCTAGATTGGCCACCACTTCAAATGTAAAGCTGTAACTGTAACTGTAGAGTACTGGAGAACAAATGAGTACAGTTAGGAACAGCAAGAAGGAGTGAGAGCAGAGTGGACAATATACAATAGAATGATGACAGTGTTTTTCCTTTGCAACAGCAGTGTTAATAACATTGAATCCCTCCCTTTCGCTCTCTCTCTCTGTCTAAAAAAAATAAGTGTGCGTGTGTGTGTGTGTGTGTGTGTATGCGTGTGTGTGTGTGTGTGTGTGTGTAGGTGTGTGTGCGTGTGTGTGTGTGAAGGACGCTTTGACAGCAGAGCTTCTTGTGTTCAGAGTTCTTTTTTTATCTGGTGCTGTGAAGAGAACGACTGCCACAGATACCTGATGAAAGAGCAGGAGGAGGAGAAGGACGAAGGCTGAGTGTGACACAGACCACAGATGCTGCACAGGAGACCTCATTAGAGACACACACACACACACACACACGCACGCACACACGCACACACCCACAAACATAATTTCAGTATACCTACACACCCCAATCATGCTTGAGAATGTACATAATTATACACAAAGACACACACACACACGTACACACACAGCTGCTCCTCCACACATGACCTGAATTTTAACTGCCAAGGTAGATCAGTACTTAATTGAGCATGTAAAAGGTTGTTTTTTTCAGTGTGTGTGTGTGTGTCTGTGTGTTTACATGTGTGTTGCTGGAGGGGGGTTGGGGGTGTTAGAGCTGTCATCCAGACTGAATTAAAAGCCACACACATCAGCCAAACTGTAAGACAAGCACACACACAAACAGACCCTGAAACGGAACAATACACTTCAAAGACCCCAAAACTTCAGCGAAAAGACAGAAAAAAAACCCCCGCCAGAAAATAGTCTCATTCTGTCCCAGAAGTACTGAGCTCAAACATTTGTATTATCGATGTAAAACCATTTCTGATTTCAGAGTTTGCATCTTCTTTTGTTCTCTCCTCCCCCCAAATTCTCTGTTCCCGTGTTTGCTAATAGTCCCTCCACTGCTGCGTATGATCTTTTGTTCTCTTTGCAGTTTCTCATCTCTCCCGGGCCGCCAAGACCTGCCTTCTCTTTGATTCCTGATGTCTTCTTTTTTGTTTTTGTAACTTATCAAAATACATTTAGGCATCCTGCCCAGTGACATGTCCCATCCAATCTTACTGTGAGAACCTCTACAGCTCTTTTGGTAAAAAAAAAAAAAAAAAAAAAAAAACAACAAAAAACCCCCCCGAAAAACTCGAGTCACGGTTGACTCGGCAGATTTTTTTTGTCCAGAGCTGCCAAACACATCTCAGCTCAGTTGTCATGGAGCTGCTTCAGCTAGCGTCATGTGATCACAGCTTCATATTAAGTAGAATCGCACCACATCCAGCCTTTTTCTCTCCTTTATATCTACTGTGCAGCCACCAGAGATACGGTGGCATTAAAAAAAAAAAAAAATTATTATGCCTGTAATGGCAATTTACATGGTCCCATGAAATCAGGAACCTAAAATGTGCAGTTAAACGGGAGCTTGTCCATGTGGTTGTCATCAGTGCCCACCACGTCTCCCTGACTTCCTCCATGACTGCTCCTCTGCCGCCCAGATGGGGCCTCTTGGCTCGGAAACACTTAAAAGCAGCATGGTGGCAAAACCAAGTCTGAACGACTGCTTTATAAGCACATGAGTTCTTAAAATCCAGTTTAGCTTGGACTTCTCTCTACTGGGAAATATCCTGTTTCCTCTCTTTTTATGATGCTTGGTTACTGCTTTGTTTGATCTCTTCCCATCAACACCATCGCCATAAAAAACGAACCCATGCAGAATGAGTCTTCCCGGCAAATAATAAACAAACACAGGAGCCTAAACACATCACACATCCCTACCAGCATGGAGAAATCACGACACGACTGAAAGCCTCATTACGCTCTCTGTTTCCCACCGAGGGCAGCGTGTGCTACTTGGCAGGGCTTTCTTCCCGTTAAGACGCTGTAATAGTTTTCCAGAAGCCGTTTTGTGTCATCGTCCTCCTCCTGGCTCCCTCGTGTATTGTGTGTTCTCCATTGTGTGTGGATGGCTGCTCCCTTGCTGGAGAGTGATTGACATTGTTTGTCTGCTTGGTGAGGCGCCTGACATTTCCAAAAGTCACAGCTCACATAAGGGCTGGGCCTCAACGCCTCGCATTTATGAATGTGTATGAATTGGTGACTACGTTCAGTGCATGTGCAGTGTGTACACATGTGAAACTCTTTAATCCACTGTTTAATATTACAGAATTTGAGCATAAACATGTTTAGATATCCACTTTCATTATATATGTTAAATACGTGAAATCTGGAATATTTTGTCAACACAACATCTGTTCTGCTGCTTGTTTTATATATTTTAGTTTAGTTTTAACACCATAAAGCTTCAATGAAGGGATGGAACAAATTGATACAAAATACAGTATTTATTTATACATACGCTGCCAAATGGTTTGAAAATTTTACTGATTTTAAAGCTACTTAAAGCCGCCATAATTAAATTTAGACACTGAGCCATACGTGCAACACTTTATTTTATCACATTAAAATATTGTTTTGGTAAACATGCATGTTTTCAGTTGAAGTTTCGTTTTGGTTTCATCCAATTCCACAGGGAAATATCTGTCTTTTTAGCTAAAGGCCTCATTTTGTTCAGCAGCTGGTAGTTAGTCTGACTCACTGGATGCAGACTGGGGGTGTAAATCTGCCACTGGGTGACTATTTTAGTTTGCATTTTCCTCCCCTTCCGCTATCTATGAGTAATGAGTTTGAAAGGGAACTTTTGCTGCATACAGGCCTCAGTGCCGCCCAATATGATTGTATTTGGTTTAAAGAAATGCAAATAAGTCAAGTTTTTTCTCTAATAGGTTAATGATAATGAGCACAGCTAGATCTCTCTCCAGGTCAGAGCTAACACAGCACTGTGAAGGTAAGGCTGTCTGTGCAAAACAAGCTAGTTGCTTACTTTGTTTGCTGACTGTTTGGTGCTGGACAGCTAATGTAAAGTAAGTTTATAAAAAGCCGTCTTCTGTGTGTGAAGATGATGTCAATGGAAAACAGCCAAGCTATGGGCAATGAAACCAAACGGTGAGCTGAAAAATGCTGCAAAGCTCCGTAGCACTGAAAGGAATTACGATCTTTGAGTTCATCACTGCAAGAGATATTACACGTTTTTATTGCATCTGTTGTTAATATGTGAGCAATAAGAATAAAATTGGATGTTAGGGAATATAACATTCATACAATTTACAGTGTTTCCTGAAGTTTGGAGACATTTAAAAGCATGAAACGCTCACATACACTGGTTTAAAGTGTGAAACAGACTTTATTTTTGAATCCGAGAAGTGAAGACGCATGCATAAACATGACACATCTTCATACTGTTGTTTGGTTCTGGGTACTTGCAGCTCTGAAGGGGGGGGGGGGGGGGGGGGGGGGCAAAACACAAGGTCGACCATAATGGCAAAGGCGTGGTATTATTCAGATGTTAAATTAAACACTGGAA
>JAQNCA010000004.1:10283457-10295346 GCA_029783725.1 Acanthurus tractus
AACATGAACATCACGATGGGGGCATCGTAAGCATAAAGCTGTCACGCTGTGCTCACA
Source organism: Acanthurus tractus (assembly GCA_029783725.1). Classification (NCBI taxonomy): domain Eukaryota; kingdom Metazoa; phylum Chordata; class Actinopteri; order Acanthuriformes; family Acanthuridae; genus Acanthurus; species Acanthurus tractus. The sequence goes on from JAQNCA010000004.1 coordinate 10,283,515, forward strand.
AACATGATTTATCCTATGCCACAACAGCAGCTGACATGATGTTTTCACACTTCTCAAGTGTTTCTTCAAGCAATTTTCCCACCGACTGCAGAACTGAAGGAGATTTGGGTTGAGGGGCCCATCTTGCCTGCGTCATGATGATCATGAGGCCAGTTGGTCTCCTGCTTCAACAGATTGACAGCTTAGTGCTGAGCCATAATGTGGGTCTGCCAGCCTCGTCTGTTAGCTCTTTTTGGATCTCTGTCACTCCGCTAGCTGGCACACAATGACCCAAGAATGCGTCCTATTCAGACAACATCGTGAAAATGTGTCGGATGGACATCCGCATTGAAGTCCACTGAAGCATTTTAGAGACTTCTGGCTCTTTTCTCTTCAAGACACAACTGTGCCCGCAAAAGTGAAGAGGGGCGATTTAGAGGGAGGCGTTCACGACATCTGATGTCTCGTCTCAAACAAAGGGTGGGACTTGTTTATATGCAGGTGGTGTAATTGGATGGCCAGTGCACTGTATGTTGTAAATCCTGTCGGGCGAAACTTTGAAAGGCGACTGTCTATAGGCACACAGTGTTGTACGTTGTATGGCATCCATAGAGATGCAGCACTCTGTATTCTGTTGCTGTGGATAGTGGCTGTTGGGCCCCTGCCAATCCCAGGCCCTCCAATTCAACACTCTCTAATGCTCTCCGCTTACAAGACTGGGCAAACTTCTCGGTGTCATGACCCTCTCCAAGCCTTAAGAAATCTCTTGTCACCCACCCAGCTAGCTCAACCAATGCGTTCAGCATGCACAAAGTCCAACGGCTCGACCCCAATCTGTCACAGCCCATCACAAGGTCCTAACCCACCTTTAGAGTTGTGGGGCCCAAAAGTGTGTGGCGCAGCGGGGCCTCACCTACACCAGAACCTTCCTTTTCAGGAGACCAGAGACCAACTTGGTTCCCCACCATTAAAAATCGCTCAACAAGTTGTAGTTAAATGACACTCTGGTTTAGAAGCACTTTCCTATCTGAGGGGAATGTTTTTTCTTCACCAGTTTGAAGGTTTAACTAAGCTTTCACGTAGCCAGAGAAGAGAGCCACCATTATTCCAGTAATTTACAAAGGCTTGAACTGGCGTTGCGTAATCTTCTTTCTGAGCATCAGGGATGCTGTTGGCATGAGCTGCTGTTACCTTGGTGTATGCAAATTGGTCTTTTGCTTTCCTGGATAAATAATTTACTTTATGTAACTGAAGTCTAGACAGTTGAATACATGTCAAACCAAACAATTTCAAAACTTTTAAATTGGCCTCTTGCTAGCTCCTTTTGGTAATGCCTGTACAGTCAGCACTGTATAAAGATCCCCTTGTTTGCCCATGGGTAAATTAATAATTTAGATTTATTTGTACAGTATCTCTTAACTCACCTTAAAATCAGCACTGGAAAACAAAGCTGTGTTTTCTTCAAACAGCATATTCTCCACTTCATCTCCATTTCATACCAGTATGGGGCAATAAAGCTCTGTTGCAGCTATCTCTTCATTGAGCTGAGAAGCTTCGGGCCCCGAGCCAATCCTCTGGCAAAGTCAGCAGCTCATTTCTGATGTGTGGTAGGATTTCCTCTATGTTGTGCAGTAGGAATGTACCAGAATCCCCTTTTCACCGCAGGTATACTCAAAGTTCATCCAATTTTGGCTTTGGAACAAAGCATTTGGTTGCTACAAGATTCAGTTAAGTTTTCTTCATTAGATTTATTACTCTGTCTGACATAAGTCACAAATTGTTCTTGATGGTGTCAGATTTGCCTATTTTTAACTAACCAGTCCTGTATCACAATATCAGTTTTAGTTATATGGGCAACTATAGATTGGATGATCAACTGGGGTTTTGGGAAAATCGTTCACTACAAGCTCGATTTAACTGTTTCTGTTCCTTACAGAGGCAAACATCGTTATTTAATATTATACTGTAACAATAGAAAATAAAATGCAAAATGTATTATCTGTTCTTGGGACACTGTATGCATGCTTCTAAATTGCTTCATTTGACAGCGAACTTTAGAAGGCCATTTTAGAGAATTTGGTGTGTTTTCTGTATGTGTGGCCACAGTGCAGGGCAGTCATTGCAACGGCATCATAATTTGCCAATTCAAAAACTTTGTGATGGTCGATTTAGTTTCTTTGTCACTAAGAATTCGTGCTGCTGCTTTAACACCTTTGGTTGTTTTACAGACGTCAGGAACTTCAACTTGTGAAAGCTGCTTTCATGGTAGACAGCTTGTCATGACGAGCTGTCTACCGAGTTACTGTCAGTGCAAGTCTGTAGATTTGATGAAGGGACTTGTAGACGATAACTTTTTTGAGGGTTTTAGTGGCAACTTGACAGACTTGATGTTAGTGGTTTGATTCCCCTTTTTTTTCTTCATGTTTGTGCACAAACAAAAAGTTTGTTTGTCCTCTGAAGCATAATAATGCTCAGGGCAACAACATGGTGGACAGAGGTGCCTGCACAGATGTATTATCTCATTGTAAAACTATGAATGAAGTCATGCTTCACAAGGAAAACATTGTGAAATTTGAGAGATGCCATTTTAACAATGGAGCCTTGACTTGTCATTCTTTGTGCAACTTTGACTACAAACAAAGCAGGACGCTGTTGTGTCTCCGTCTGTCATTTTCGACCCACACGTTTTGCCAACTGAAAGTTTGTTCATTGATCAAATTGTTCTCAATGAAATTAACTTGGGTATAATTTTTGTCCAACTAAAGTTCTTCATGATTTTCTTCTGTAACTTGAATGAGTGAATGAGGAGTGTTATTTGACAGGAAATGAGTTGATTTGCTGCACATTACTTAAAAAAAGAGATTTTTTAATTTTGGGGGGCTTACAGGACAGTATCAAGTATTTTCATGTCCAAGTTATCCAAAGTAATTAGTGCTAAAGACTAAGTTGAGTAGAAAGTCTTTTTTGATTATATCAAGTTGAGTTTAAAGTCATCAAACTTGTGACTCAAGTCTGATTGTATTCCAAGTCAAGTGGCTCAAGTCCAGATTTCTGTCAAAAACTCTGTCAAATAGCTGCTAATTCATCATAAAACATGATCTTAATTCACTTGAATGGTCTTTTGTAAAAAAGCTACTAAAGGCGATATGTATTTATGCATATAAAATCATGTGTGCCATATATGCAGCTGTACCTTGAAATTGTGCCAGTAATTACAACTGATTCAGTTTAACTCCTCGGTCCTGCCTCATTGCACTTCTCTCTGTTTCTGTCTGCAGGTCCACGATGGTGCTCAGTCTGTGTGCAGCTGGGCAGCAGATTCTCTCTGCTCTGATGCTGCTGCTCTATTTAGGCTCGGGTAAGTTAGTCTGTCTCCCGCCTCCACTCTTTGTTTCCTTGAACTGCAGCATCTCCAGGTGCTGCAGAAATGAACTTGCAGTTTCTGACTTGAGGATAAAACAGTCGGAGTAACAGATAAAGTCAGTGCATCCGTGGGTTCAGTTGAAGGGAAAACGATTGAAGGAAGGAAGGAAGGAAGAAAATACAGAAAAAAGAATCAGTCCCCATATAAATTTTTCCGTGGACATAAACACACAAATCAGCTCTTTGCTAATCAGAGTGTTGTAAGTGAAAATTGACATGCTGAGGATGCTTGCAGACATGCTCATTGGGATTGAGCTGGAATACCTCCAAACCCATTTACGGAAGTTTAGCCAACCATCTGTTTCTCCACACCTATGCATAAAATTCACAATTATGGAACAAAAAGACAAAACATCTCGGAGCCGCGGGTCTCTGGTGGATAGTATCGCAGGTTTGAGGTCCCACGTGCAGCTTGCTGACTGCCTCTAGAAAAGATAAGTTCCTCTCCTTAATTACTTTTCCTGCAATTGGCATGCAAGATGGAAGCTGGTCAGCCTAGATTTTCATTAACAAGAGAAACCGCGTCGCTCATTTCCAAAATTTAAAACACGTTCTAACAGCCAAAAGTTATTACTCAGCATCCAGTTATGTGTTTGTCCTTGTCTGCTGCAGACTCCAGGATCTGAAACTAAACAAAATGATCTGCAGACAACCAAAAATCAATTCAAAATCAGGACTGTAAACAGCCAAATAGAGAAGACAGTCATAATTAAAGTTGTTGTTAAGGCTGTTAAAGCATTCATTTTTTAAATAACTTTATTTTTGACGCAGTAATTTCCAGGTTCATTACCACAAACCTGCCCTCAAGCAGCCCTGTAGTTGTTTCCAATCATGGTGAGATAAAAAAGGTAGTGCACGGACAACAGAGCAGTTTGGGTTTTCTCAGCAAATTTCTTCCTAGAAAGCTGAAAGTGTATTTTCAGACATGTCAGACTATTTTTTTTCAAATGTGGATTTCAAAGATGTAACTGCTGAAATGATGTGTGTGTTAGCCCCGTGAGTGGTAGGGATGGTATGGCACCTTGTGATGCTGTAACTGCAACACAAATATCCGAATATTATTAATAAATTTGATCAAAAAATGATTAAATAAGGGTCAGCTTATAGTGTTTTCTAGAGATTTAAACAGTGCAATATGTGGAACAATAATAATTATATTAAACAGACTAGACCATTTGTTTTTGTTTCCTTTGCTTTTGAACAACTGAGATGCAGTTAAAAGCTTCATGCCCAGCATTTTTTAATTCATAGTATACCAAGATGTTTTTTTTTTTTGTTTATTATATGCTAGCATGTCCTCTTCACGTGTTTGTTGGCAACAAAAATTCTAAAAACCTCATGAGAAAACAAAACTACATTTGACATAAAATGATCAAATCCAATAAACAGATTTGGTTTAAGACACACTGATATGAGCCTGTAAACCTTCCTTGCTGTTTATGTGTGAACAGCTCATTGGACTCTGGAGGAGGACTGACAGGAATAAAATGGCATCTGTTAATGATAGAGTGTCCTTTCATGTCACTTCCAGCTCTCTCCACCTCTTTCGAGGCTGTTTTTTCTTTTGTCCCATCTGTCACCACCATGCTACAGGGTACACTTGTCATCCAAAGTCTCTCAATTTCTTCCTTTCAGTTTCTCAGACTCTCTCTCTCTCTCCTCCTCCATCTTCCTCTCTCTCACTCCCTTTCTCCATCATTTTCCTTCTCCTGCTTTCTGTCTTATTCTGGCTCTCATGCTTTTCTCTGGTATTTGTGACTGTGTGACTGTGTGATTACATCTGATTTTTAGCGGGTGGTGCCATGCAATGTGTTCTTCAGCAAAGAGAGAGAGAGACACTCTAAGGGGGTTCAGCTTGTGAAAGCCGTCCAATCTAAATGCAGATGGAGACATTTTTCAGTTGTTCAATTTCACTGTGTGCTTTGTTCCAAATAAGGCTTTGTTGGCCTCTTTTTTTAGATTGTTTTTCTTTAAAGGTTTATTTAGTTATCGACAAATTGGTGCATTTGACTAACAATGTAAATTTGAATGGAGAGGAGCAGAAAAGAAAACAAAAGCAGAAATCCCTGAGCAAATTTGCTTTGAGCTCAGCAAAGCTCTGTAATTATGTCTTAGTATGCTGACAGAGACTGTCATACCCAACATGTCCACTCCTTGATTCTGTAAGCAGAAATAATTACTCAACTATTGTTTATTAATGACTTTCTGGTAGTTTGTTTTGATCATCGCCCTTCTAAAGCAAATGACAATTAAACACACATGAAAAAGCTTAACTCAAGGTCCTTTTACTTTCAACTTCAGCAGATTTGAACCACACTTGTAATACTCTCTGTGTCATATACTACATGCAAATAAATGAAAGAAAAAAAGCTTTTATAGCAAGAGAAGGTCTTTTATGTTTAAGGAATATAAAAAAAACAACCTTCTCTTTAATAAAATCGGATTAATAGCCCTGCTTTGTGTGTCACGGTGCAATGAATAGAGGATAAAGCCACAGAGAAGCAGACATTGGTTGACTGGTTGGTTGGAGGATAATGTCTGTACAGGTGATCCTGTTGTCATGGTTACATTGAACCTGTATGTCATGGCAACCAGAGAGAGTGATTTGCTTATATCAATCTGCAGAACCATGAATCAAACATGGATGACGAAGTTTCCTCTATGTTGATGCTTCAATGACATGAAATAACTTTAAAATGAAGTTTGCGTGACAGTTGGAGTTGTTTATGAGAACTTGTCATATGTACAAATTTAAATTAGAGAGTCTGAGCCTTTAAGCTGCACTGTGGTCACTGCTGTGTATTTATTTATTCTGCTGGAGTCATAAAATATGCTACTTATTATTATGTTAAAATATACAGCCTTTCTGTACGCATCTTATACTGCTTAGTGAAGAGCAACGTATTGCATTTAGCTTATAATCAAACAGCTGACTTGTTGGTGTCCCTCAAAAAAGTATTTATCCCATGAATCCTTAATTTCTTCCCTCTGTAAACAAAATGTCCTTCGGCCGATTTAGAGGTGGGATGAGGGATTTTGGAGGGAGACAGCTGATTGATGAGTTTTGTTCCCAGGATTAGACTCAACAGTCAATTCTCTTTCCTTAGAATTGCTCACCACACCTTAAATTGCAAAATCTAATTATGTTCTGCTCTCTTGTTCATCCTGTCTAGGTGCAGCCTCCTCCATAGTGAACATGCGTAGGACAACCCATCCTACTGTGCAACAAACGCTGGCAGGCAAAGCCGTCCTCCCGTGTGTCTTCACCCTCCAGACCAGCGACTCAAACCAGCCTCCCCACCTCATGTGGACTCGCATCAGGCCACCAGCAGGAGGACAAAGCTCTCCTCAGGAGCAGATTGTTCTTTCTGCAAAAGGTAAAACAAGGATTTACTCGACTTAACCAAATCAGACCGCATTCTTTAAATGCACCCTGAGTACACTTAAACTTCAAATGAAGGTGTGTGTGTCAAAGAAGTCATTCGCACACATCAAAAATACACTGCAGTTCTCCTCAGTTTTTAATTATTAACACTGACTGAGAATTTAACAAGTCGAGCAGCTCCAGAACTTAAATGCAATAAACCTTGTAAGTAAAAGGTTTCCATTATAGTTGCTTACATTCAAAACCTCCCCGTCTTAACAGATGTTAGCAAAATCAAGCTAGGTGCAGATCAGATCAATCTATCTCAGAGCTCTTAAGTTCATTGGTTTGGTTTTGCAGCTGGCAATGTGACTGTTTTGGTTCAGTCTCTCTGCTTTTTACTCTTGTTTCTAAAAGCAGCAGGTAGTAATTGCAGCAACAAGGTTCAAAAAACCAAACATAATGCAAAGTCTAGATTATGTGCAGCTGGAATCTATTTGTAGGCATGAGTGTGTCGTTCATTATGTTAAACCAAATTGTTGCCACGTTAGCCTGTGCTAGTCATTAATCCTAACTTGAGGCTAACAAGCTTGCAACCTTTTGCCTTTCCATATCCATGTTGCACTATGTTGGACATGTGTGTCCTTATTTTCTCCAAATGTTCTTATGTGTCTGTGGTGGTTGGTAACCCCCCCCCCCACAGGATATCAGTTCTGTCTTGCAATGTGGCGTCCTTTTGGCTCATCCTTAACTCCTATCCTGTTTGATCTCGTTTGATTGATAGCAGACCGGAAACAGAAGCAAACAACCCACAGCTGACGGATATTGATTTAAGTGTCACTAAATCCTGATTGGCCCAGAGAATAACGTGACATCGCGTTGTTTCCATTTAGCCCCGCCCACTTCCAACCACTCAAAACCACAAACACAAAAAAAAAAATCTTTGATGGGAAACAACCAAAACTGTTCTAACATTGGCAGACATCTGTGAGATCGGATCAGAACCCCAATCGCTAATAAAGTTTTCTGGGCATTTAACTCCTTGTGTGTATTTAAAATCAGCAGGATGCCAGCAGACACTTTTAATGAAGAGACCTCTCTTTCTGTGCCAAAGGTGATGTAATCAAGGTGAATAAGGCTTTCAGCGGTCGCGTCACGCTGCCAGGATACGCTGCCAATCCTCTGAATGCTACCATGGAGATCTCCAGTCTCCGCACCAACGACTCAGGCACTTACCACTGTCAGGTTGTCATGGGTAACGACTATGAGAGAGACACTGTGCCCCTGGTGGTCTCCGGTGAGTTCAGCAGCCACTGACCGAGGTTTTTATTGTGGGGAGGGTTTAGTGCCACAGCAGCCTTGAGAGGAAACATTTAAACTAAGCAGAAACACTGCTGACAGTCTGAGCAGCAGCAACACAAAAAGGCTTTAAAATTCTTCTTTTAATTCGATTGATTTTTGTGTTTAATTGCAATCAAGGTTTGTTGTGCTTATGTAAAGTGCTAAAGAGCTTTTTTTTTCTTATTTAATTGAACAGTAATAACATTGATTCACCATATCAATATCATAATGACTGACTTAATTAATGTAGCTCACTGCTTTTTGTGTTTGTGTTGCTTTTGTTATCTTGTTTTCCACTTGAGCAGTTGTGTAATTCTCTTAATTAAAGTGTTCGAACTGAATACCAATGGCACTGTAGTTTTTCCTCTGTGTGCTCACCTGTGAAAATTCGGACTGAAACTCACAATGTGTTCCATTGATCTGTTTGTGGCCACAGTAAAATTTTATAGATTTACATCCTAGTGATTTATCGATTTTTCAAACTTGACTGTGTTGGTACATCTCTGTCACTGTGTCTGCCCGTGCAGGTGTGGTGTTTCACTACCAGGTTCCCAGCACCCGCTACGCCCTTTCATTCGCAGACGCCCGGCGAGCCTGCCAGGAGAACTCGGCTCAGATAGCTACAGCGGTCCAGCTGTGGGCAGCGTACTATGACGGCTTTGCCAGCTGCTCAGCCGGCTGGTTGGATGATCAGACTGTCCGGTGAGGAGACGTTTAAAAAACTTCCTTCTGCTGCTTGTCACACTCCGGTAGTGATCCTCGCTAGTTGCAGTGAATCCTGTCCTCTGTTGATGCAATTTATTTTATTATGGATCTGATTAATCTGAAGTTTCTATCACACAGGGCAAATAAAGTCAGCTGATTTTCACTTTTAGAAAGCGGGAACCTGTAAATGTCAGATGTTTTTATTTGAAGGAATGGTTCAACATTTGGGGGAATATACACTTTAAGCCATACTGAGTGTTCACGTAAAGAAAATTAAGGAAATTTTTGTCTTGAATTACTCATGCTATTTTTTCCAAAAGATGATTTTAGTTCTTTTTAAATACTTCTATACTTTTCTATTCTCTTCCTCTTCCCCTGTCCTTTTTCATGAGGATTTTTAAATTTCCCTCTAATCGGCTATCAACATAGACAGAAAGACTGATTACAAACACTCTGCAGTGGAGGTCGGCAGTCCGCAGCTAGCTGCTGCAGAGAGGTTGAGAGGCAAGGATGAATGCAAATACATTTTTATGTCTAAAAAGTCTGAAAAATACATTTTAAGCCTGTCTCCCATCTGTGAATGGCTCAGCTCGTTTTTCCTCCAGAAGGACCAGCTCTGAACAGGGCTCTCCTTCAGAGATGGTGGTTGATCAGCGAACAGCAGCTCCATCCAATCAGCAAATTCTGCAAAATTATTTTCAACTCATGCAAATAAGCAAAGGCACAAATTTCCCTGTATTCACTTTTTGTTATTCTCATCCTGTGCATTCGTGCTGACTTTGTGTGTGATGTGCTGTGCAAAAGATTTTCCCTCCCTCTCTATGCGAACACACCAAAGGATGAGGAGATTAATAGGCCTTGCACTGACTCGGCTGTTGGCATATATTTTTCAATATACCTGCTAATTTTCTAATAAGAAGACATTTACTTTGTTTCTGAACTGTTTGTTCTCTTAATTCTTGGATCATTTTCTGCCTCATTTAATATTCAGCTCTTTTGTTTTATCACATCGTCTACCTCGGATCCATGTTGTTCCTTTTTCTGTTTCTTCACTGTTAATTGTATTTTCATTTATTCTAATCCATTGCCCTTTAAACGATTGCAAATAAAACGCTTACATTTAAAGTCTTAATGAAAATAGATGCTGCAATATGTGAGCTGAGCTGAGGTAAAATAAAATAAAATGCCTATCCGACACTGTTACTTATTTCCTGTGATTAGTAAAAAAAAAAAAAAAGGCTCATCCCCATTATGACTCCCACATGGTTGTCTCCACAGCTATTCTGTCCAGTTGCCAGAGCTTGGTTGCTATGGACACAAGGAGTACTCCGCTGGAGTGAGGAATTATGGGAAGAGGGACCCGAAAGAGCTGTTTGATGTCTACTGTTTTGCAAAAGAGCTGGATGGTACAAACACACACAAAACACATCAAAACCTGTCACAGCTTCTGCTCTGATGTCTGCATCTGTTACATCATAAAGGGACAAATCAGGCCACATTCTTTTCTAGCTTTTAATAAATCCAGCGAGACTAAAAAAAGCACCAAAGCAACAAATATGTATTAATCCACAGCTGAAAATAGTTCCTAACAATTACACCTTTTTTCAATAAAGTTTAGATCTGAAGTGTTGAATTGTTTTAGGAAGTTATTGAGCCTTTCTTTAACAAATTTAATTGTGATCAGATTTAAAAGATGTATATCTTCACCAGCAACTAATGAGCTTAAGGCTGAGTGCCGCACAGAGAGCAGTAAAGTCCACAGACATTCAATTGGATTGTTGGTTTTTGTCCTTTTTTGATAAAAATAAAGTATATTACCAGCTCCATTGATTCAGTACCATTATCCCTTAGAAGCCTTTTTTGCTGCTACATGTAAATTCGAAGCCTCCGCATGTAGCGGCAGTATTTAAACCAGCTGTCTTCCTGTTTGAAATCCGACAAGCATTATCTGCTTGTTGATAAGTTCCTGTCTCATGTCGCCCTCCTCCAGGTGAGGTGTTTCACTCATCGGTCCCAGGCAGACTGTCACTATCCTCAGCCTCAGACCGCTGCGTGTCCCTCGGGGGCCAGCTGGCCACAGTGGGGCAGCTTTATCTGGCCTGGAGGGCCGGCCTGGACAGCTGCGCCCCAGGCTGGTTGTCTGATGGCAGCGTTCGATTCCCTGTGACATGGCCTCGCCCGGACTGTGGAGGGAGCCAGCCGGGAGTCCGCACTGTCACACCCAACAGCACAGCTGACAACACCACAGCGCTGTATGATGCTTACTGCTACAGAGGTAGTGTAACATCGAGGGAAACGATGGACTCCATTTGCACACTTTTTTGTTGATGGAAAAAAATGAAACTCATAAAAAAAAATACTAAACATGAACATGGTGACGATGCAGTTTCATCTCAACCGTGTTTATTTTAATGGTTAGATAGATAATGGTTCTTAAATTGAAAGGTGTAGACACAAATTACAGGAAAAAGTGCTGAATACATATTGATATTAGTGCCATCTCACTCCTAACAGAAGTGTTGACGCTGCTGTGGAAGTGCTGAGAGCTAACAATGACAATAAATGTCATTGGCAGTGTTGTAGCTATGGCAACACTGATTTCTGAGCCACGTTGTCTGTCCCACCGACATGTATCTGTGAAACCGCTAGATTGACAGAAGCAGTGGGAAGAGAGAAAAAGAGGACAGGATGTGTTGAAGTGAAATATCTAGATGTTCAGTTTTTTTTGTTCTCTGTGTTGATTGATATCGGCCAATTTCTGCTAAATTAAAACAAGCTTTGAGACACAAACTTGATAAAAATCCTTCAGTGACTGTCGTGTGAACAGCAAATCTCTTCAACCTGTTTCCTAGGCAAAGTGGAGAGTGCAGGCTCCATCTCTCAGATCTACACCTCCCTGTGGAAGCCCTGGAGCTACCTCACAGGCTCTACTGACGCTGACTCTGCAGGGACAGACAGTTCAGATTCGACTACACAGCAGACCACCACGACTAAAGGTTTTACATTTTTCTACAAGAAGC
>JAQNCA010000004.1:10295446-10311357 GCA_029783725.1 Acanthurus tractus
CTGTAAGGGTGATTTTCAATAATGAGTATTGATCACAAAGAATGTGGATCTGTCTTAAAACTCAAACTGATCGTATCTTCAGCCTCAGATCCCTGGTCCTCAGAGTCCTCCGGGTCATTTGTGACCCTCCAGCTGATTCCAGGACAGAGTATCCTAGACTGGGGGGAGCCACTGGAGCCTGGACCCGACTCAGAGGAGTTCCTCCGACCGCCAGTCGAACCCACTCCAGCTGACAAGAAGGTTGGTGTGGTTCAAGCTTTTTTATCGTGAGACTTAAAAAAAAAATACCATCAGTGAAGCAGCCAAGTTTTCGGTTCATCCGCTTTTTTATTTTTAGGCGATCTCAAAGATTGTCAAGTCTTTCTGGAAGCCTTGGAACTATCTGGCAGGGACCGGAGATGAGGAGGCAACCCAAGCACCAAGCGAACCGACACAGAAAGAAGAGATGAAAAAAACAGATGAGGCATCAAATTCATCTCGGACAACATCACAAGGTGAGCGGATTTGACCTGTTTCTACCCACTGACAGTGATTATGTGTGAGTACGAAAAGCAATACACTAACTAAACACTACATATTTATGAGCATGTACAATATTCTGAGCACATTTCTGTTGAGGCACTAATTGGCTCAGGTCTGTGATGTTGGGGAAACATCAGTTGGGCAACACAACAGGATGGTACACTAATTACAGTACAAACAAGACCCTGGGATGAGGTTCATTAGAGAAACACAGAATTAATAAGGGGTAAAATTGGAAGAGCAGAGGCCTTGGAGCCCTGGCATGCGGTGAGGAAAATGTGTCCAGCATCAACTCTTTCTTTTTCGTTCAGGAACGGCAAAAATTGGCTTGGAGTCTGGACACAAACGTTAGGCCACACTGACCTTTTTCTTTGCAGCTCAGGCCGACTCTCCTGCCACAATCGACAGCAGCTTTGATGGCTGACGAGCTCCAGCTGTGCACGATAAGCTCGCTCACTCTGTAATGCAACATAGAGGGTTAAAAATGTTGTTATTTTAGCCTGGAGTTACAATAGATCTTAAGGGAATGGATCTGAAGAAAAATGTGAAATATAAGAATAATTGTTTGGTAATAAAAATGTAGAGAAAAATTACAGTTTTAATTGTGATCCTGTCATCTTGCACCTACACAGAGATATGTATATATTTATACAATGTGTACTGGCACACAGAGAAATGAAGCGTAGCTTTGAAAGAATCTGACGCATTTCTACCAACTTTAATTATAGCTGCTATTTAGATATGTTTGACTTGATTTAATCATTTAGAGATATTTCTAATCAAAACTCACAGTATGAGTTGAAAGCACAGTTGAGGTTATTTTGCTGTGAGATGCCCACTGAGGAGCATCGTGGGATGAAATATCACATTTCCATTTAAACGTGGATGCAGGCAGATGATGGAAAAAAAAGAGTGAAATCCAACTCATCAACCTGTATCCCTCTTTCCCATGTCTCAGGGGTCCAGCAGGTTTACAGGTCTTTATTCACTGGCTGTGGATGAAAGTGGTTTCCAAATGGCAGGCATCTCTGTTCAGTGTTTGTTCAAACTGTGTTACAGGGTTGTTGATTCAATTCCGAGGCAATATGTGAGGCTGCGGTGGTCTCACTTTCATCCTGATGGGGCTGACTGGGTTATGTGTGTTTGTTTTTTTTTCTAATCAATGTGTGACCAGAGACCTTTTAGACCTCCACACGTCTATTTTCTCTTTATTTATTTGTTTGTTCCATTCAACAGTAGCTGTTTTTCGATGTGAAAAAAAAGAAACAGCTCATAGATTTAAACTTAAACAGAGAGCCCCAGATTGCAGTTTGTCTGTTCTCACCATATTGTCATTTCCTCAGCTTCCAGATTTAATCATTAATCATCTTTCCGAAAAAGGGTTTTCACTAATGAAAATACTGTGATATCAATAGAAGACTTTAAAAAAAGGAAAAAACTGTGAGTCATATTTATCTCAAACTTTGTTTAATGTTTGTTTTGTCTCTCTGCCACCGCTCTGTCTGCACAATATTAACGTGTGTGTATTGATAACTCAACATCCAGATTTTATTTTGAAATAAAACACAGATATCATCAGTCCTATTATTTCATACTGATGTGTTTTCAGAACAGACTTTGATTGTTCTGAAAACCATTTACCAGATGCTTCTGTCAAATGAGATGGATGGTAGAAATGTGTACAACATTACAAGTATTAAAGTCACTGGACAAATCATGATGGTTGTATGACAGCAGAGCAAATATGAAAATCATGTTTCACCATGCAGCACTACATTAAATAATTATGGGGGAAAACTGCTTGATGCATTGAATACATTGGTTGATCCGAGGCTTCCATGATTTGTTTGCCTTCTCAGGCTCAATCCAAATATATCTGAGCTTTCAGATAGAAATAGTTTATTAGCTGTAATTGGTTGTTGACATGAATGGCATTTAAAAGTCAGAAAACTGGTAATTAAGGTAACTCTGATGTGACATGAATATCGTGTAATATTGTTATAAAGTTCACGCATAAAGCTCACCAGTCGCACTGCCTAAAATAGCTTTCATTAGTTTTTCCATCCTTTATATGCTCTGCAGTGTTCTCTTGTGATATTTCTCCCCGTGACAGTAATGTTTAACACACTGTAAAGGGAAATGTTCAGCCCTTTTCTTCTTTAAATGTGTTTTTTACACAGTGTCTGCAGAGGTTTGCTTGCTGGTGTTGATAATATTGAAGTGTAGACTGTGTTTTTTTTTTTTTTTACAGTGATAGAGACAAACAGCTGACGGGCAGCTCAGACAGCTTAGAGATGTTTGTTTTGTTTCCCTTGGCAAAGCGTAGACAATCCATAAGACGATTTTTACTTTGTTCGTCATTCTTGGCTTTGGTTTTAGCACCATTCTTTGTCTGCAATAATTGTGCTCCTGACTCTGCTGCTTTTGTTCTTTTTCTTTGTTTTGTGCCCTCTGTAGGTTTGTTTTCTTGGGGAAGTTCATGGTTCAAAGGTCCCTCGAGGGAAAACTCTACAACAGCCACTGAAGAATCACCCACTCGTCTGGCATCTACGTTGGCCGCCTCCAGTAGCTCCATGACTACAGAGAGCACAAAGAGCTGGGAGAACTCGGAGACACACACGTCCACCGCCTCCAGCTCTGCACCCGCAGTCACCTCATCCGGCGGGGAAACATGGGTTCGTGTCGAACCAGAGACCACAACCCAGCCGAGTGACAAGAGGGAGGAGACAGTAACCTCTAGATCCAGTGGTAGAGGAGGCAGAGGAAGGGGGAAGAAGAACAGAGGGGAGGACAGAAACAGAGGAGAAGACAGAAACAGAGGAGAGGATAAAGGGAAAGGAGAGGAAGAGGGGAGTGGAGAAATCACCGGGGTGGAGGCCAAGGGGGAGATACAAGTTTCACGTCGACCAGTTGGAACAAGTAAACCAAGAGAAAGATCCAGAGAAAGATCTAGAGAGAGAGGTCACAGAAAGGGACAGTCCACCACAACCACGGCTACCACCACTACAACTGCCGGTACTCTGGAGCTCTCAGTGACGACCACAACTGAATCACAAAGCACTGACCTTCCAAAGTCTGAATCCCCCTCTACCTCACCCCCAGGAGAAACCCCACTGCCATCAGTCTCACCAGATCCAACCCAGTCCCTCTCCACATCTCCATCTCCATCTCCTTCCACCAATGCTTCAATGCCCTCAACAATGCCGCTTGAATCTCAGTCTCCCTCTCCATCCCCATCTGTTCCATCTTCCTCCTCTCCACCTTCAAATGCTTCCTCACCTCCATCCAGTTCCCCAACCTCGACCCTCTCACCCTCACCATCATCACTGCCTTCAAATTCCACATCTCAAACAGCTGGTTCAGGAGACCCAGCTCCGTCTCCTCGCTCAGACGGCCCCACTGGTCCCCTGACATCGCTCAACTGGGTCCCAGTGGAGAAAGCAGTTCTAAACAGCTCTCTGGATTTTCCTCCATTACTGTCGGGACCCCCGTTTGAGGAAGAGCCTGCTTGGTCTCATGCTGTGGGCTCAGGGGCCCTGTTACCTGGCAACATGGAGGAGGAGAGCAACAGAGGAGGGGCCAACATCAGTGCCATCACTCTCAGCCCGACAGGTGAGCATCGTACGTCTGTTTTCAGATATTTTTCCATCCTGTTGGTAGGCATTAATTTATCTAAAAGTTTGTCTGTGTATCTGCATAATTATTATAATTAATCTACAAGTTTGATATTATTCCACAAAAGGCACTATTTTAATTTAACTGCCTCAATTATTATTCAGATTTTATTACAGCTTGGGTCTTATTTTTGTTGTTTTACCATCATTTCTGTTGGGAATACTAAGATTGTAGCTTCTCACAAAGTTAATTGCTGAATTCTGTGAATCCAGCAACATCACTGAAAAGAGGTCCGATGGGGCAGAAAACTCAAGCAGTCAGATTATTAGACAGCTTTTGAACAAACCCTCGGGTTTGCTGGAAGAAAAAAAAACAAAGGCAAATTGTACAATTGATCACCAACATCGTCAGTTGTGCATACATATGAGCCATTAAACTGACATTTCAGACAGTCTAACTAACTAACTCTCAGTTGTGGTTCAGATATTCTGTCTATAGCTTTTGGCTCCTTCATAACCAGTGATGGGAAAGAGTGAACTGTAGTACTGTGGTTACTTTTTTCAGTAGTGAGTTGTATAGGGGAATATGTTATGCTTGCTAATCCATGAGTATTTAGTAAATTTAGTAGTTTTTTTTGTCGTCTTTTCTGTGTTTGTTCAGTTGAGACACTCGTCAATTACATGTTAGCTCGTACAGGAGCTGGTGGTGGTGGAAGAGATTAGCTTTTGCCACAAGAGGAAAAAAAATATCCTTGGATGATGTGTAAAGTTGTATTTATATATTTTGTCTTCTCAGATGGTTTGCTAATATTTAACATTGATAAACCTACATTCAGTCCTTAACCGTAAAGGCTGGACATGTTGGGTCCTACTGGCGGTCACAAGTGCTAAGCTAGCTAAAGGTCAAAATACTTCCAAACCAGAGGCTGGCAAAAGTCTGATATTTTGATATTTGAGGAAATGTGGGTCTATGCTTTCTCGCTGATCGTCAGATAAGAAAATTGTGACCACTGTTGTGTCGTGTTCAATTATTTGTAGTAAGTCAGTGGATGTTTATGCTAGCTTATATTAGCGTTAACATTAGAAACAGCGGGAAACAGCGAGATTGACTCTGAAGCTGTGCTGAGTACCAGAAAGTAATGTGGCGAGTAAAGCAATAATTACTTCTGCTGTTCAGTAATTAGAAAGGTAATGCAATTACTTTTTCAGTGGGTAAATGAAGACTTCATTGTATTTTCAATCAACTCTCCCAACACTGTTTTTCGGTTTCATACTGATCATCTAAGTGTTCATAGTCTGATTCCCTGACAGTTTGTTTAGCTGTGACAATGTGCCTGCATGTCTCAGGAATTGCTTTAGTAAGTACTCTGTCATCATAACAGTGGAAATGAAGACCTAAAAAAATAACTATCCTTCCAGACTGCAGTCTCATTTCCCTCCTGACCTTGCCACCAGCATATTTATTCAAAAAAGATTTTGCATGTTTTCCTGTGGTTGCGTACCTTTTATTCCCACCAGAAGCATTCAAATCACCATACTGATGATTAAGCCTGCAGTATGGTATATCTCACTAAAGCTCTGGCTTGCCACCTGGTTTACTACTTATTTTTCGCTTGATAATGACAGCTCATACTGGAAACATCCTATCACTCGGCATTTGAAAGCCCCACGGGCATCATGCTATCATGTTTTTCTATGGTTATTTATTTTGCTCCTTTCTGAAAGCAGCTCGCGTCTGCAGCAGGCATGGCTGAGCTGCCTGCCGGGGTGTGAGGAGTCTGCGGATGGAAAACAGCTGTAAACTGTATCGACAAGAAGCCGAGGGCAACCATCTGGGCCACTGGTGTACAGTATGAGGGTTGATTGATTGACTGAGACTCCAGAGTCAGGCAGGCAGAAGGTCGCAAACAAACAAACACACGGTGATATCTTTGTTACACAAACAGGGGACTGAAGCAAAAAAAAAAAAACGTCTTTCAGCTTACATCTCTCTCTCTCCCTCTCTGTCTCTCTCTCATACTCTCTATGCCAGTGCAGCTCCTTGTCGTTGGGTTTCATGGCAGTGGTCAGTATTTTCTCTCCTGACTGGATCACGGAGCACTTCATCAGTCAGTTCAATCAATAAGAGAGCAGAGGAAAAAAAAAAGACAAGCCTTAGGTTGAATTCAAGGACCTTCAGCTGCAGCATAGCGCATAGTCCTCAAACATGAACACACACATGCAGACATTCGTTCCTCTAACACAATGCCATCAACTTTCTCCCTGATGTTTGATCTTTTCGAGCAGATCTCTATCACACCATCTTTCCTCAACATTTAAATTGCAGTCAGTTTTATTTCTCTCCTCCTCCCTCTTCATGCTCTCTTGCCTTTACAGAAATGCCAACCCTGTCTGTGAGGTCTAAAACGCTTATCTAGGAGTTATTTTTCCAAGTAAACCATATTTCCACTGTGTCTAGCTGTGATTATTTGAAGCACAGGCTTCATGTGATGTGTGGATTAATACTTTGAGGTACCCCAGCACTGTAAAGTATTATCCCTCCACTGTCCTATCTCTGTAAACTTATTAGTTGGATTTTGCTGTTGCCAGCTTACTGCTGTTGTTTGTGCTGTGGGTGTCAGCCGCTGTGCAGGGCGAGGGACAGTCCACTCTGTCAGCTCCTTCTACAGACTATTGATTTTCTGCACCACTCGCTTTAATGAATGGCCAATAGCACTAGGTTTATCTTTCACACACACACACACACGCACGCACACACACTTAAACACACACACACACATGCACTGAAGTAAATCTGCTTGTCATAACAGGTCATATTTGTCAAGGCGTGCCATGACCTTGACTGATGCAGAGGGTGCAAGTGCACTTCGGCCCGGACTGATGTACATTAAATGAAATGCATGGCTGCTTTTAGCACCTGACTTCAGCAGAATTCTAACCACGAGCAGAGGCTTCGCTAGCAAAATTTAACTTAAACCCATAGAGCTTGTGCTTTTTGAGAAATCTTGCATTGTAATTTAGGAGTCCTTTTGATTAAAAACCCCCAACCTTTATGTTTTCTTTGTCCCTGAGCATTAATTTTGCCCGAATGCAGCAGCCAGCATGATGACAATTCAGAGGATGTGAGCCTAAGAAGCCTGCTTCTGGTTAGTTATTGGGCAGGATCAGCCTCAAGGCTAATCATAGCCAAGATATTGATTTTTTATTCATCTTGCCGTGTAAACACAAAACACACAAACCTGCAACCACACACACGCTGGCAACCTCACACACCAACCCCCCTCTGAAGCAGTCCTCGGTGTCAGAGAGAGCTGGCAGAACAAAGACTCCCACAGCCGAGCTTTTGCGGCCAGGATGAACGAGTGGTGGTTTTCAAAGACCTTAAGTTGCTATAATGAGCGGCTCAGGGGAGAAACACGTGGTAGTGTGTCAATTGATATGGAAATTTGTAATTGTGGAAGGAGACCACACACGCACACATTTACGGGGTGAATAGCGGGGCCGAGGCACTAAGCGGGAGGTCTGCTCATTTCTGTTGTGGATGGCTAATGTCTGAAGTTCTCACGCTGCCCACTACGCTCGGTGGAGTGAGCCCGGGCCTCGCTTTCCATATGGTAACCATGACAACTGTGGCTGTGAGTGGATGGCGAGGTTGAAGCTCTCCGGCTTCTGATCCCTTTGAAAAGAGACAGAGTGTGAAATGGATATGCGTGTGTTTTAACCACTGGTTCAGGCTGAGCTGCAACGATGGAAAATTGGGGCTCTATGTTTTTCTCTGAGTCATATTTGTTTAAAAACAGAGCAAGGGTGACAGAAATTGTATTTAAGCCGTCCAGCTTTAGGGGATCACCATGGAAATGAATACTTTAAGCTTTATTTAGCCGGTGATACACCTGCTTCATCCACAACAAAATGAATAGCATTTGCAAACGGAATAAAAAACAGATTCTCCTTCACAGCACCACTAATTAGCTCCCTTACTTTGAATCCCTTAATTCCCCCTCCACCCCCATCAATCTGTCTCTTTTAGTCGAGGTGGAGCCCTGCGTGACAAACCCATGTCTGCACGGAGGAAAGTGTCTTCCTCAGGGAACGGGCTACAGCTGCTACTGCCCACAAGGATACGCTGGGGAGAACTGTGAGATTGGTGAGTTATGCTTAAACACACACACACAAATACACACACACACGCGGAGTCACACATCCCACACAAACACACACAAATTCATGCATTGCACACAGTGGCATAAGAAAGTGCGTCAGCCTGTTTAAATTGACGTAAGGCTTTCCAACGGCCCATTGACAGGTCAAAGGTCAAGCCGTCTGTCACATTGAGAGAGAGAAGGTTGAATTGTGGCTGGGGTCAAAGGTTACGGCCAGATTGTTAAAACAAGGGTGATGGTTATGATCCTTCAAGGTCAAACTATTGGTAGCTTTCACTGCCAATGGTTTTACTTTGTAAAAAAGAAATTCCTGGCTGAAGAAGTTTCTTCGTTCGTTGGAGGGGAAAAAAAATATCTATTTACAGTCACTTGAAATTTTAAGCTGAATTGATTTCTTGTCGCTGCAAAATACCTAAACATTTTGGAATCAAGTCAAAGCTTCTCTTAGTTTCATCTTGCTTAAAAAAAAAAAAAATATGGCGGAAATCCCAGATTTGGATTAGCACCACAAATAAATCAATTGTTCTTGTCCTGAAGGCCTTTATATGTCCATCAAGCCTCATAGAAATCCATTCGTAGGATTTTTGGAAACCTGCCTCTGCAGTTACGAAGATGGCTGAGAGCTTCTGATCACTGTTGTCTGTGATTAGAGACAAGAGATAAGATGTATTTTACTGCAAGAGGGTCAGGGCCGGGAAGCTGCCATGTTGAACAAAACCAGCTATGACCTGCATGAACTGTAACACAAAGACGGACAGTATCTGGATACAAAATCCTCCCGATCTTTTCTTTTCAATCTACATGTAATTTCCTCTCTCTTTCTTCATGCTGAATAGCAGCCACAGCAGGTCAATTGGTATTGTTTTCAGTGTGTGTGTGTGTGTGTGTGTGATCAAGGTGAAATGTGCTCCTAGAGACACCTATTGTGCCGGGAACTATCACATAAGAGGTTTAAGTTGTTTTTTTTTTTAATATTTATATGGTTGTGGTAGGTTTTGTCAACATAATGGTTTCACAACAGTGCATGATACAGTCACAAAATTTTACAGGTGTATTGTTAAGGTCAGATTTAATTCTAAAGGTGAGTGGCGTGGGAGAAAGGGGGCTGGAAAGGGGGCACATACACTTAACTATTCTAGCTGACTCACAGTAGTTTCAAGATGCAAGTCACTTTATCTTGGTCTTAATCATTCCAGTATATTTAAGACATTAGGTGAATCCAAAGCTCATCTCGTGATGGAATCACACTTGCCTTAAAGCCAAATCTGTGTTTACATTGCATTGGAAAGTTGCACCTTAACTGTGCCAGTTTTATTCAATATGCCTAAACATCCTTGCATGTGGGTGTCGTTCCTTGTCTGATTCAATGCAAATTGTCTCTAGTTTCTCTTTTGTTTTTTCCTGATCTGTTTAATTGTAGGATGTTACGCACTGCGCTTCTGCACAAAGGTTTGACTGCATTATGTTATAGTAGTATCAGTATAGTAGTATCAGTGAGCCAGGTGTGACTATGAGTCTTAAATAAACACCTGCAGATGGGCACGCTGTGGGTTTGCATATAATATACATATAATTCTGTCTGTTCTGAACTTCTTCAATCTTGTGCTTGAAAAATATCTTCCGATATTTTTCTTCAACATGCACTGAAGTGAAATAAGAAAACTCACTCAGAAACCAACTGAAATTAAACTTAATTAAATACCAAAAAAAAAAAGGGAAATATAAATGAAAACTGTTAAAAAAAAATTGTAAAACTTTGATAAGTCTTTCAACGACCCATTTCTGCCTGTCGAGCTGAAAGAGCATTAATGTCATATCTGCATAGCTTTTAATGTGGAGCCTGACAGGAAAAGAGGGAGGTAGAGTGATGGATATGACAAACAGGAAACCACAGTGTTTTAGTGGTTTTCACTAAAACCATAATGCGACTGTTGCACCCACTGCACTCTATTGAGGGTAGTTTTCCCATCCATGCTGTCACATAACAAGCAGCACACTCGCATGAACAAACGAAACACGGGCATCGATCACAGCAAAATGTAACACTCACAAAGCTCCACCTACAAGCTTTCATTCCATTTCCAGTGCAATTTATAAAACAGCCCTTTCTTTCTTCACA
The DNA here is from genome assembly GCA_029783725.1 of Acanthurus tractus. Classification (NCBI taxonomy): domain Eukaryota; kingdom Metazoa; phylum Chordata; class Actinopteri; order Acanthuriformes; family Acanthuridae; genus Acanthurus; species Acanthurus tractus. The sequence continues at coordinate 10,305,865 of JAQNCA010000004.1, forward strand.
GGACTGTGTTCGATTTACAGAAGACATTGTTCATGTCGTTATTAGCAGCTGTGCTTTTTCTGCTGTGACAATTCAAAATGTCTGCTGGGAAAAAGAGCCCGCTGATTTATCCTTTATTTCTTCTGTTGCATCTGTTAGGACAGTTTTATCATTGTTATGTATTTGTAGTTCTGAAGCATCGTTTAATGGGCAGCGACTTACAGTTAAGCAGGGGTTCAATCAAAAAACTGAAAACACCTTGATGCACTATTTTAATAAGACTTTGGATTGTTTTCCCATCAAAGCTCGTGTTTATTTGTCTGCCCACATTAAGGTTCACAAATATAAACATAAACCGATAGAAGCTTGTCACTCTGTTATAAACTGTGATGGTATTTTTTTTGTGCTCGTAAATTATTGCAGGCATGTTTTAAAACCAATGAGCCTGCTTATAAAAGATGTGATGAATTTTTTTTTCATGCCACTCGATAATTCAGTAGTCGACGTTGCATACCGATCATTAGCCATCGTCACATTAATGCAGCTTTAAAACCAGACTGTGCAGATATACCAGGGAAATCTTTTGAACTGTGAGCTCTGGTGTCTTTCCCTTTTTCCCAGAAGCAGACACCTGCACAAAGGCACAGTGACACTTTGACACGCCGGTATTAATCCGCCTTAAGGGTCTTAATTTGTTACTTGACATATGTTCAGCTCATTGAGCAGCCCTTCCTCCAGAATTGATTACTTCATACACTAATGAACCACATGCAATAACATACTTCTCTGTGTTTAAAGTTCCCATTCAAACTTTGAACACCTCGTACTCGGTGGGTGCCAAGTTTGTCTGTTCAGCGCCACAGAAAGATGGACAGACAGACAATAAAACTGACAGCCAGCAGCCGATGCGTCAGTATGCTGGGAGGCTTTGTTATGGATTTGCAGAATTTGCAGTATTATCTCTCTAAGGAGCAGCTTCCCCTCTGCATAATGGATGAGAGGGACGAGGGGATCAGACTTGTTATGTCGTACAACAAAGAGCTCGACTGATTGTAATGTGGAAAGTACGTTTATGGTGTGTGTTTAACTACGAACTGGCACATCCAGAGGTTATTGAACGTCACACTAGCCATGAATTTGTCAAGACTCGAGTTAGCAGGACAACAGGAGCAGAAGAAAAGGCTGAAATGCAGTCAGGGAAGCAGAGATGGAGATTTATTTTCAAAAATGAGGCTCAAAGCATCCGGGACCATGAGGCAGGCAGGATCAGGTGAGTTCAGGTCACTGGTAGCAGGTCTGCAGGTACAGATAACAGACCTGGAAGCAGTGCTTGAAACAACAGAGCAACACTGACAATTAGGGCTGATTAGAGGAAATGAGTAGCAGGTGAGTTAGTGGGTGGAAAAGGTCAGGCCACAGCAGGAAAGATGGAAGAGTCTGAGAACATCTGGATGAATGGGAGGAGAATTACAATACTGGCAGGACAATGCATGAGAAATGAGGAGAGAGAAGCCAGGACGGAGAGGAAGAGTGAGCTAAAACAGACAGATATTGTGATTTGATAAGCTTAGTGGCATTTTACATTTCTATGAGAATTTAAAAAAAAAAACAAACCCTGTTCAAGATATTTGCATCATTAAAAACCCCTCCATGTGCATTTTCAAAAGAGTTTGAAATGTGAAGAACTACATGAGGAGCCATTTTGTTGAAGAAAAAGAAAAGAAATTTAAAAAAAAAAGGTTTTCTATAACTTCTGGGAAATTCATCCTCTGCACTTTTTGGCTGCAGACACCAATATGTGACTTTCAGATTAATTTATTAATGATTAAAAACTCTGGAGATTATCTCTGTGTTTCAATCAAAACAAACCTAAAGGCTGAGTTGCTTCCACAGAGTTTCTTTTTAATCCCATAAATCTAAGCTGGGTCCAATTATGTTTAAGATAACTAATCCTTGATTCATATTTTCAGAGTTTTTGTACTATTTCATCTTAGTTTGGTAACTGTGTAATATATTTGATTCTGCATCTGTCAAATTTTTTAACACCACAAACTTTCAGATTCTACATGTTGTGGATTTAAAGGATTTAAAGCAACGAGCCAAGCTTTTAAAGAAAGTAATTTCTTCAGTAAGAACATTTGAAAAACTCTCAGGCAACCTGAGCTCTTGCATTGCTATTTGATCCTATAGACAAACAGAGACGTGGAATTGATCATAACTTTGATCCCTTTGGAAGAGTAAGAAATCATCTAGCTTAAATCTCTGGTCTCAGTTCTGTATCTGCCTTCAAAATACAACCTCATTTTCCATCACTGATCTTAAAAGATCTGCTATTTTTACAAACAGATAAACAGCCTCTGCTGCCAGATTAAAGTCAGATCAAATCTTAAACATGTTGAAGTCACAACAAAAAAATAGACAAAGCCGAGAAAATTGGTTTTAAAGTAAAAACACTGAAAAAGAATCTTACTGGGTTCCCCTCGTACCCTGAAACATATTTTGTTGATAAACCTCAATTTAATCCAAAATAGAAATTAATCCTTGCTATTGCCACCAATCCTCAGTGTGTCTTGTAAAAGTCTAAAGGTCACTCTAGTTTGATCTGTCTGACACATTCACAGCCGCTGACCTTTTTCAGTTTTAAGCCGTTTTTTTGCTTGGAACTTAGCAGCCATAATGATCTGAGGAAGCTTTGATGATGAGTTTGTACTCGTCAGTAGCTTTCTTTTTTTCTCTCTCACTGTGGGCTGTAATAGTTTCTTCAGTCCAGGGTTGTATCTGTTATCTCGGGCCCTGAATAAACCTGTGGTGAGTGGTGACAGAACATTATGTGCCCTTCATTTACGATGATAAAGTGACTCTTCATGGATCCCTGTAGAGAAATGTTCCTTTTTGCGCGTGTTTTTCCCCACAGAATGGTTAGAGAGCACAGTTAGCACAGTAACGCAGCAGGCCCGGAGCTCGTGAGGTATCTGTTGTTGCTCCAGGCCTCTTGGACGGGATGGCAGCCAAAATGAGGGCCTGAACACAGACGCTCTCATCGGGCTCAGCCTCACTGCTGACTGATCCACCCAACTTATGTCTGTATTGAAAGTGCTTTAACGGAAAAGTGTTGTTTCGCGTGGCTCACTCTTTCTCTATCATGCAGCTTTTTCTAAAAGGAGTCAATGGCCAAGAGACAAAAGCGGAGATTAGACATACATTAAGCACAACTATAAGCTCTGTAAATACATAAAAAGGGATGTAATAACACTTAAAAGGCTTTTAGAGTGTCTTCCCGGCACAGAGATGAGCACAAATGAGGAATGTAAAGGGAATTGGAGTGTCTGTATTCTTCTCACACCGTACTTGAATTATCATACTGTACTCACCAACATGGACACATTTCGCTGTCTAAACCAGGACTAATGACCAGCTCATTCTGTGTCAGTGCCTGAATGGCAGCTAACGCCCACAACGTGTTTCTCTCTTCATGAGCAACATCTCTTCGGCAGAATACATCTTTTTAATTTGGACTCTAATGAGATCTGCAACCCTCCCGCCCGCTCTGACTGCTTTTTCTCTCTCTCTCTTTCTCTCTCCTCATAGATGTAGATGACTGCCAGTCAGAGCCATGTGAAAATGGAGGCACTTGCATCGACAAGATTGATTCATTCCTCTGCCTTTGCCTGCCCAGCTATGGAGGAGACACGTGCGAGAAAGGTGAGAATGAGAATACAGCACGTATACACATGGGTGAAGAACAGATTATATCAACCATTGCAATATCATGCTTTCTTTGTTCACATTAAATTTTTATTGTGTGGCATAAAAAGAAAAAAAAAAGAAAAAAATCAGCCCATTGTTGTGTGTGCAACCACAGTGGCGAGCATGTTAAAGCTCCCAGCCGTCTGCTCACGGTGAAATGTTTGTCACTGGCGGAAATAATCCTGATCAGTGTGCATCGTCTGTAACAGCTATATGTCATGACACAATATCACAAAGACAGATCTCTCTGCAGCTATCAGACAGTGTATCTGTGTATCACAAGGCTGCAGGGTGACAGATACTGACTGAAACTCCTGCAGGCACAACAACATACACACTGTTTTCTAAGCATCAGTGAGCATTTGCACAGTTTTTTGTCAGCATCCTCCATATATACAAGCAAGCACCCATATGTCTGCATCAAAACTATCGTTCCGGTGTTTTTGTAGTGAGAGTTTTACTTTTTTTGCGACTAAAGGTTATTGCTGTAAATGTGTTTTTCTAGTGAATGCAGTTTAAAGGTGCCCTGCGGAGTTTTCTTGTAAACAAAAAAGTGTTTACAGTCATTGTTCCTTGAGGTGTTAAGGTCAAACAAACATGTTTTTTTTGTCCGTTTTAAAAAAAAACTTCAAAACACCTTTTAAATCCTGCATTATTTCTGTCCATGCTTCCGGGATGTAATCTTGTTCGTCTATGCTTTTGTTCGTCAATTACTGTGCTTCTTTGCATGTTACCGCCACCAACTGTTGATTGTTAAAATAGCATGAAACCTGCAGAAAAATGTGTATTGCCTGCATGTGCCATGCTTAAGAACTAAAATAATAGGAATCAAGTGCTATTAGTGGTTAAATTCCTTATGCTACCTTCCAGAATATACATTTGCTCATATTGCCAAGTTTTTAATTGATCCCATAAACACTTATTATTGTAAAAAATTCTAACAGGTCTCATAGAAGCAGGAAAGCAATTTTGTTAGCAGTTTATAGCTTTTTCTAAAGGGAGCGCATAAAAATAAACAAATGAAAAGTGCTTTGCAGCCTTGAAAATGTTTAATAAGGAGATAATATATGAAAACAAGCCGCAGAAAATCTGACCTTACAAAACAAAATGTAGATAAAAAAAATTAAGAAAAAACAAAGATTTAAATAAAACAACTAAAGGGTTTTGAGATGATTTTGAAAGAAATAGTTTGACATTTTGAGAAAAACCCTTTTTCGCTATCTTGCCAAGAGTGGCACATTAAAAGTTAAAGAGGATCAATTAGTGAGCTCTAGTGGTAATTGTTGGCAGATTTTGTTGCTTTGAACCAGGCTAGCTGTCTCGCCTGTTCAGTAATTAAAATTCAAATACAAGTATGATGAGGTGGAGGGAAAGACAAGCAGGCAGCAGTTTTGTTGTTAAATTAAAAAAAAAAAACAGGCTAAGCTACTAGTGAACTTGCTGGGTGTAAAATAGTTTGATGCAGGCATTAATATCGAAATAAGCAAATGTGGATTAGTGGTAAGTAATCAGAGAGGCGTACCGCAGCAATCAACCCTCAAACATTGGATTTTTAGTCCATAATAAAACCAAAAGGAGGACGTCTTGTCTTGTGAGCACAAGGCAAGATTTTGCTGTGTGTGTGAGAGTGATAAGTGGCACAAATCACCCTCCATACCATACACTGAAACCCACATGCATATGCACACAGGCAAGCACTGATGCATCACCTCACTGGTTTCAGCTTCCTTCAGCTTTGAACCTGTGGTGTGTGTGTGTGTGTGTGTG
>JAQNCA010000004.1:10346882-10362245 GCA_029783725.1 Acanthurus tractus
TCCCTTTTAATCACAAGTTGATGTGTTTTGCTGAAAATGTTAAAGTGAAGTGTAAATGGCAGGAAATCTCCAATTCAGCTTGTCGTATTTTTAGTGTTTTGATTTCATCATAATAATACTTAACATGATTTAAAATGTCTAATAATAATGTATGTATTAGGATATGATTATTTCCTATTTCTGTAATAAAACAGGCCTTTTCACAGTAGACATTTTGACTTAATTAATGAGCAAATTTCATTAACAATGGCTCAGTTCTGTTGAGTATCCAGGTAAACCTGCATGAACTTGTGTTTTCAGATTAATTAGGCATCAGGCAGGTTGAAGTTGTTGTTTCAAACAATCCTATGAGGAGCTTTAATGAGGCAATTAAATGCATACACCTGTGAGGGCAAACCATATATATGTAGCTTTACTATTCATTTTTTTAAAAATATCAATAAAGACACTGTTTGGTATTGTACATCTCTCTTGTTGATTGAACTGTTTTCAGCCTCATAATAGTAGTAGTAGGGTAGTTGAAAGAATTTGAAAGTTATATCAAAGTTCATGATTAATTAAATTTTCATCGCTTGTCTTGATCTGTGTCTGTTGCCAAATTGGGGATTTTCATAACACCTGGTCCTAGCAGGGCAGTTCAGAGATCTGCTTCTTCACTGGGGGGGGACATGACTTTTTCAAAGGGGATCTGCAATCTGGAGACTTCTTCAGGTTGCAGAGGTTCTCCCTTTCTACGCATTTGTCATATGAGTTGGACTTCCTGGTGTGAAATGATGTTGAAAACCTGTACAACCTCAGCTTCTTGACTGTCATTTGTTTATTTAATACTACAGTATTTAACTTTTTTAAAATTCCCTATGCCTTACACTGTGATATAATTACAAAAGGTCATTTGTATTATTTGAGTTCATGGTGGACAAGATGAAGGTTTGCAATGATGACTGACCTCACTGCCTCCATCTGTTGCAGAACATCGAGCTGAAGGTGGAAGTAGAGAGCTTGAAGCAGGAGCTCCAAGAGAAACAGCAGCTTCTGGATAAAGCCCTGTAAGTCCACAAATATTAATCACAACTATTTAACACTGTGCACTTGTAACCCATGGATTTTAAATGTGAAATTTGGTGTGAAAAAAGTCTCTGTCTCTTATGATATGAAAAAATTATTTTCTTAGCTGAAACTAAATGACTATCGTGGAAGTTGCACTCTGTAAAAACTCAATTCTGCCGCTTTGCACCCAGAAAGAAATAGCAAACAAGACATATGAGTAATAACTGCCTATCTTTATGACATACCCTCATTAAAAACCTGTGTAACTTAACGGTATCTGACTATTTTCATATTGCCTATGGTCATATATACCTTCATTATTAGCAGTAGTAGGGTGGGCAGATGTACCTCCATCTATGGGTGCTGGTTGGCTCCATGATCCTGGCTTAACTGTGGTAACACCTCATATCTCTAGCAGCTCGTATGTCATGCAGCAGCTGATAGAGATTACGCACAAACACACATGCACGTAATGGACACACGCACACCTTCATGGATGAGCAAATGCAAGCCTCCGTTTAAACCTCAGAAATGTCACAGAATGCTCATGAAGGATTATTGGAGACAGGCTGTAAAATGCTGCTGTTGTAAATGTGACAGAGTGATGATGGAGAATGTCATCTAACTCAGGGATTCAGCTCGAGGTTACCATGACAGCAAACATCCATATTGATGAGGAGTGCAGAGTTTTACAAAAAAAAAAAAAAAAGCCTCAAAATCTTGGAGATTTTGCATCCTTCCTGTTCTGGTTTCAGTAAGGATGCAAAAAAAACACAGGTCTCAAAGATTCTGTATAATTTAAAATAATGAGAATGTGTGACTCTGTTGACGCAGTGGTCCTCCTTCTCACCTGTGATGCCTCTCTTGTCCAGGATGAAGCTTGAAACAGCTGCAGAAGTTTTGTTTGAGCTCTTCCTGAGTTGTTAGTGAGATGGAGGTTTAGTTCTGACTCTGTTTGGCTTGATAACAGTTGGCCTTGTGTGACTGCTGAAAGCGACAGAGATGCTTCTTAAAGGTCAGGGTTGTTAACCTTTAATAGTTCGTCACTGGCGAGCTGTTACTGGACTTGGAAAGGATAAATAGGCTCTAATTACTGGTCTCTATTTCTGTTGCTGTGGTGTATCAGCAGAGATAATGCTGACAGTGAAATGGTTATTGTTGATTATTCTTTTGTCCTTTTCTTCGGCCAGTCTGCTTTGTAACTTCAACAATTCATATGCAGTTTTCTAGTCCAGTTGCCACAGAATTAATGTGTGTGTAAATAGTTAATTGTATTCAGGCTGAGAAAATTGACCATTTATGCTTTGCTCTGGAGTGACAAAAATGTTTTTTTTTTGTTGTATTACTGAATATGCTGTGTTCCTCCACCACCAGAAGGAAGAACAGTTTATTCACCAGAGCTGTTGGGAAAAAAATACACTGTAAAAATATGTATGATAAGAAAAAAAACACAAAAAAACACAAATAAATGTACTTTACAAACCCTCTTTTGTAGTTTTCAGTACTGACAGGGTGTCTGAAATCTTAAATTCTCACATCATTTCTCTTTGTGCTTTGTGCTTTAAGTTGTTTGCATTATTGACAGACCGAGATTTTTTCAATCATCTGTCTCTTGACTTAAAAAAACTGCCGGCACTCAGGGGGTGAAGGCGTTTTCCACTAACACATAAAGGCCATTTGTCCATGAGACACACATTTGCATTACTCAGACTGGTTCAAAATATCCCAGTTATTTGAGCTGTTGCATGTGGTGGACAGAGTTAAAAACGTATGTACAGGGGGTCCCGAACAGGACTCATGGCGACAGAGTGGCGTGTGCCATTCTGGGAGCACAAATTCTGGGCTAACGTTGTTGACTGACTAAGAGATGGAGACAGATGCTTGCACAGTTGGAGTCTAAGTGAAGGAAATGCTTACATCATAAACCACATGCAGGAGGATGTTCATGTTTACTGCAAATGTAGCTTTCACAGTGTAAAACCACAAAAACATCCGCCTGTACACGTTCACATCTATAACATAATCTTCTAGCTGCCAAACTGCATCTACCGTGTACGTTTTTTTTTACCCTGTGACCACTTTCACATTGCATAAACATCACTTCTACAAGTATATTTGTTGGCATTAACCATGACAGTGAAATCCTACACCATGGGCGGGGTAGCTTACTTAATCTCTTTTCTATAAGTGGATGAGTGTTGTGTTTCCCATGAGCATCGTAGCAGACAGGAAAGTGATGACATCATGTTGTTTCTTGGCTCTCATTAATGACCCCATCATGTCCTAATGCTGCCCCCCCTGTGTGTGTGTGTGTCTAATCTTGCTTTTTTTCCCCTAATGAACAGCTCAACAGCGGAGACTCTAACCAATCACAATGAGGCGGAGCTGCAGAGACGGTGTCAGGAGAGACAGCAGGAAATCGACCACATGCAGCAAGTGCTCGAGACCAAGATTCAGCTCCTGCAGGAGGTCCGCCCTCTTACAACTCAAGCATTGTTGCAACTGATACACAGGTTCCCTTAAATGTACAAATCATAACTTTTTCGTACGTGTGTGTATTTCCAGGAGGCCCAGCTAGCACGCAATGAGGCTGAGCGAATGGCCTCACTCGCTGGGTCACACTCCCAGGCCTCCCTCCTCTCTCTAGACACCCCCATGGAGGACATCCCAGAGGATGAGAGGCCTCTGAGCATCCTGTCTCCGTCCAACATCAACAAAGACAGGTGAAAAGACTCAGAAATCTGCCAGGAAACAAACCAAGTCAACCTCTTCTCCTTACTGACTGACTCTGTCTGTGTTCAGGTTAATAGAGGAGCTGACTAAAGAGCTTCTTTCCAAGGAGGCTCTCATCACAGAGCTGAGTGGAGAGAAAACAGCCCTCACACTGAGGGTGGGAGAGCTGGAGGGGCAGGTACAGGAGCTGTCGACATCCCTGCTGCAGAAAGACAAAGATGTGGAGGTATGTGCATACTTTGTCCCTGTTTTAAATGACACCTTTTCAAACTACTTTGATGTGGCATCTTTTTTTTTAGCTGAGTCCGAGCAAATGCATACCCAAATTTTGCCATATTGTATCTGAAACCCTGATGTGTTTTTATCCAGCAGTTTTCCCTTGTATATGCACGTATGTGGAGTTTATCTGTCAAACCTTGCACACTTATTCAAGCCCTCTAATATTACTGCATTCCTCTGGACCACCATGTCTTTTCTGGTCAGACTTCTATTCTTAAAAGAGGCTCCTGAGGCAGCATATGTGAGATTCCTATAACATATTTTAACAGCTATTCATGTAGGTCGCAGGAGCTATTTTCATGCCCAAACAACTACTTTAACACACACACACACACACTCTGCAGGTGCATATGCGTGGAGCCACTGACATACTTGTGGACATCCAAGAAACATGATGTCACCTGATTTTCCTATGAGAGCTTATTTGCTCTCTTCTCTATTTCTATATGTGTTTCTTTAATCTTTAACTTGTATGAAATATTTGTGTTTTAAATTCTGCAATGAGTAAATTCAGTAGGTTCATAGTCTGTAATCTTTATTGCAGTTTTATCAGGAGGAGCTTGGTCAAGAGAGGCTGCGTATTGAACAGGAGATGCAGGTACGTGTGGCTCTGTGTTTTTATTTAAAAAAAAAGGTGGCTACGCATAGACACAACTGAGCTGCTTATTTTTGTTTTTAAAGCATATTTGGTTCACTTGCCTTCATATGTTATTACAGAGTTCTCCACTAAGCGTCAGAGCAGCATCACAGTTGTCTTTGTTTAATGTCAGACAGACTCTTCCTTCACATGATGACTTGTGACTATGCACAAAGGGTGAAAAAGGGTGTATATAACTTTTTAAAATTATTTTTGGATCACAATTGTTCTATAGAAATGACTTACTGTAATTAAAATGCAGGGTTATCAGAAAATTTGTGAGATGACAGTAGGTTTTCATTCTAAATAAATTTAAAAGGTCTCGGTCAAACCTCAGGGATTTAAAAAAAAAGAGCCAACATGCAAATTTACCAAACCTAGTAGTTCCTTGAATGGCCACTTGAGGCTGACACTGAAGACAAGTTAAAGTCCATAGAGCCCCATGTAAATATGCTCAACTTTACAGCAGAAATATATGTTTCTACAGGTGTACTGAGGGTATATTTTTTAATAACTAACTCATGTAAATTATGCAAAGGTATAAAGTTTTGCATAGGGTTTGGCCAATGAGTGACAGCAGCTACCTGTCTCCCAGCAGCTGAAATACAGTAAAAGCAATGTGAATTCTTCTCAGCTCCACTCTTTTATCCAAATAATGTTATTTCTGGCTCCAAAAACAAGATGGCATCTGTCATTCTGTCATAGAATCACAAAGTGTATCAAAGTTTGAACATTTTTTCACATTTTACCACTTGGAACTGTGAAAAATGTGTATTAGTAAAAATGTTACACATAATACAACAATTTCCAGTAATAGTACAAGAACGGATGTATCACTATACATTTGCTAAGGGAACTATCTGTCAACAATAAGCAAGCACCCAGTGAAACATCCTGTGGTGAGCTGAACCTTGTGCAATCTGACTGTTTCATAAGTCACCAAGGGTGGATTTTTTGAGTCTAACTGGCTAACTATGCAGATATGAGTTGAGGACCTTTTCTCTAGAAAAAAAGAGCAAGAGACGTGATGCAAAAAGACTAACGTAATAGTGCAGTGGATGGAGCATCGGGTGATGCTTCCAGTGAAAGTGCTGTTGCTGTTAGTCCTACAGAGGGTTTATCTCATCACACAAAGTGCCTGAAACTCATTACATTTACATGCTGCAGCTCCACTGACATCCTCGAGGACACATTTCTCTCAGAGCTACAAAAGGAGGAGAACCACCACCTTGATCTCAGCTCCCTCTGGAAAATTTTGACCATATGTTGGTCAGTTTTTGGTTCTAAAAATTTAAAGCCACACTGAGCCTTAATATTCATCTTGTTGGTGCTGTGTGCTGTGGCTTTATGTTGTTCATATTTTGTCTGAATGCGACAAAGTATCTCTTGCAATGTTGATTTTAGTTGGGTTAGTTCCCAACAAAGTTTTTCAAGGTACCTGTGCAGGCGTTTTAACTTGTAAATTAGTTGTGGATAAAAAATGCAAATGTGCTCCTCAGACAGGCGCTCCGCTCAGATTTCACACAGGATGCATTTGTTTTGAAACAACAAATAAAACTGAGTACCATGTTCAGAAAATTAAAAAAATACACTCTGTGCAAACTATTTAGTTACTAAGGGTCTCTAAAGATAAGAAAAGACATAAGCTTCATATGAGCAGAAGTTCAAATGTAGGTTTTTTGATTATTGCAGAGCAAATTTGACTTTGGAAAAGAGAGAATTGTTTGTTGGTGGTGCATATGTGTGCACAAGATTGTTTTCGAGGCAGCATGTAGAATAAAGAAATGTAAAGGAGTGTGATTTCACATAATCGAATATACCTTGACGTATATTTTTGCTTTTTGTATTTAAAGGAAATTTCACTTCATATAAAGTATGGTTTAATCAAAAATGGTTTCCCGAATGTTTAATTGTACTTTGTTCGCTCAATTTTATTAATCTATAAGTCACTTTGAAGTGTCTCAGTGTGAATTGGCCTTGCCTATTTTATAGTTTTAATTGACCCCCGTACACTTGTCAATTAATTTAAACGACTGCCTCAGTTATACTTTTGTAGCAATTTCAACCCAACAGCTGTGTCAGAAACTTCTGAAAGTGTTTTATGTGTGTGTGTGTGTGTGTGCACACTTGGTGTACACATTCCCATGAGGTGCCTTCTTCCATATGTGCGTGTGTTCATGCAGTTCATCAGGATGGTTAGCAGTTCAGAGGGTCTGGTTTCAGCCGGGTTGTCGATAGGTCAGGTTGACCTCTGTGAGCTCAGCCACCCCGACACTGATATCAAGTTGTGTTGTGTCAGACAGACGACCACCATAAGAGCTCTTAATTAGTTCCCCAGACACCACAGTCATTCAGATCAAATCTATGTCTGGAGAAAGGAAGAGGCAGGAAAGAAATATCTCAAACCTCATGGCATAATTGTTTTCAAAGTTGCCTTTTTTGGAATTATTTGTATTAAATGGCTCATTATAAACAACTTAATTGCTTATCCATTTTTGACATTAGCTGTCATTTATGTATATTTAATTGTACAAAAAAGTTGTTTACAAACAAGACATAGCACATGTCCAGGGATATTATTCAGCTGTATCCTTCCCAAAGTCCTTGAGGCAAATTCTAACAAACAGCTGATTTCGAGAACATGACTCAGACCAGAAATTGTCCTATTAATATTTAACAATCAAGGACTCAGAGTTCCACAACTCACTAAATCACACATTAATGAGGAAGCATGAGACCTGTTCTCTGTCCTAAAGCAACAGAAGTGTTTTGAGGATGAAAGCATATCGGCGGACGACAGGGAACTTTCACTGCATATCGGCACGGAAGTCACAGCATGACAGCATGACCATCTGTTTGATCATCCTCAGGGAAAACAAAAATTGTGGTCACTGCAGAGCTGAACTCGCACAGAAAGGCCCGCTTGTTTGACCATCACAGTCAGATGATTGTTGAAATATCTGCTCTATGGCAACAAGAAATACAAACAGTACTAATCTTAGCACCTTCTAACACAAGATAGACCTGATGAGAGCACTATTAAAAGGCCAAAACCACCACATCATTTTGATTGTATTGTGACTGTACAGTGTTTAATAACCATTATTTATCTTTTTAATGCCTTATATAATAAAAAAACACCTATGTAAACTCCATTATGATGCCTTAACATTTTTTAGTTCTGCTAGTGTTCATTTCTTAATAGAGACAGTAGTTATGTGACAGCAATTAAGCAGCTGTGACCCAAACAGTCATAAAGAAAAATTACTCTGATAATTTATGAAAATGATAATGACAAGCATTAGGTTCATTTACATATGTAACCTTTGGCAGTATTTACCACACACAACAAAGAGGCCATCGTTAGCTTTTACACATCCTTTTTGTGGTGCTGGTAACTGGTTTTATTGCTCACTGACAATTATGTATGAAGCATAAAAAGCATCCTTGTGTCTTTACTCTACAGAACTTCTTGCAAAATGTGTGTATCTGTGAGAGTGAGAGACATATGGCTCTCTACAGCATAATTATTATTGAAAATCTGACATTCTGATGTATGTTTGGCTGTTGGCTACTGGTTTCTATTGATTAGAATAGATGTTTCATTCACAAAATGGAATATTACAAGTCATATAATCAGATACAGTAATTCTATACATTGCAAATTTTAATAATGTTTTGACCTTATACAGAACCACTTTACTGCAATAACCTTCATATTACAAGAATAGCCTAAGTATGTACTGACTTATATTGTAAAACTGGAAAACATGCTTTGGCAATACCGTGTCGTCAAACAGAGTAGACCATGTCTGTCTCTCTCTGTCTGCTTTATTTAATTTTTCAGAGCGTCACTAATGTTACTACGCTACTGAGCATTTCACCTGTTCAGTCAGGCGAACACAGCTTACTAAACCGGGCAGGAGGAAGTATTAGACTTCCCAGGGGAATATCACTATTTCTCTTTACAAATAAACCTTATATAAGGCTGAGATTCCCTAGCTCTACATTCAGTTGTAAGAACAAAAGGGGAGTTGTCAGATTTAAATCGGAATTATAGTTGGTATTAAACCGTGAGCATCTCTGTCAGACTGCGCCGGGCTGCTCCACCCCCCCCTGTATTCTCTCAATGGTATGCTCCGCCGCTGCAGGTCTGGCTCAGCCTGGCAGCCACATCGTTATCTGCCAGGAGGATCTCGAGCCGCGCGAAGCGCCGGTGAGCGCGTGTCTGCTTCTCAAGCTGCCAGTAATTGAATTAAGAGACCCTCATTTGAACGCAGACACCGGGGGACGAGTCAGAGGGCTGACCCAGGACTCACGGTACCGCTGTGTGTCCGTGTAGAGGACAGCCGGATTGATTACCTATCCCCGGTCATGTTAAACTTCACGGCGCGCGGTGCGGCTCGCGTGTCCGTGACAGCCGACTGGTGCAGAGGCGCGCGTGGTGCTGTTTGGGAATGCGAAGCAGCGGTCTGGGGACAGCGCGAGGACGATATTTAGCAAAAAAAAAAATCCTGAACCTGACTGATGAGAGATCAGCATGACTCCGTCTGTGGGGGTGTTCGCCATATTCCCGATGCACCTGCATCTCCAGCGTATGATTGGTGATCCTGGCTTGATGGATGTCTTTTGATGATAGCCACAGTAGATGCTAATCTATTTTTACCTCATGGTCTTTAGTCCTGCCAAAAAACACACGTGCAACCATTGTCTGCAGGCATGGGCTTCTCACTGTTCTACCTCACCTTATTTGTTTTTAAGCCATTGGATTTTATGCCGTTGCAAAGACTGATGTCATGAGGAGCTTCACATTATTTCTGATGAAAAAGGCTCATAATGTGCTCTAAAGGCATATTTTTGCTGTGGTGAAGCTCAAACATTAGGCTCTTTTGATTTTACTGGGATCAAACATACAGTAAAGGTTCAGATGTCTCCTGGTTATTAGCTTGTGGAATGCTTGATCTCAAGATGAAGGAGACGTGTCGCATCTGTGGACGGGAACTCTGCGGCAACCAGCGGCGATGGATCTTCCACCCCACCGCCAAGCTCAACCTGCAGGTGCTTCTGTCGCACGCTCTTGGGCGGGAGCTGACCCGAGACGGCAGAGGAGAGTTTGCCTGCTCCAAGTGCATCTTCATGCTGGACCGCATGTACCGCTTTGACACGGTGATCGCCCGTGTGGAGGCCTTGTCCATCGAAAGGTTGCAGCGGCTCTTGCAGGAGAAACATCGGCTGAGGCAGTGCATCAGTGGGCTCTACCGGAAAACCAATTCAGAAGAGGGTGCTGTAACATTAACCGGAGCTAATGAAGGAGAAGGAGATGGAATGGTGGATATTTCTGGACTTACCCATGCAAAGTACTGTGCCCTGCTCCAGGATGACCTGGTCTACTCTTTGTATGAGTCCTGGGCTGATGATGGCCTGGACTGTCACCACCACCACCCTCAGTGTCCTGCCGCTCCAGGGTCAGAGGTCACAGTTGCAGGCTCGAATCGCTGCGTTACCAGCACGCCCAGGAGGTGTCGGGGGTGTTCCCACTTGCGGGTGGCAGACTCAGACTATGAAGCTGTTTGCAAGGTGCCCAGGAAGCTCGCTAGGAGTATTTCCTGTGGACCATCAACCAGATATTCAGCTAGTATTATTGGAGGGAGTGTGACTGGAGGAGTGGGCGTTGGTGGAGTGGAAGAAAAAGAAAAAGTGGAGGACCCTGAAGAGCCCCCCTCCTCTTTAACTCTGGTCCCTGGTTCTCAGGACCCCTCGAGAACATCAGACAGTGATCGTACCCTGGCTGGACGAGCCAGCTCCAGCCCCTCCATAGCATCCTTGGAAATAACAGAGGAGTACACTCAGCCTGGGGCTATAACAGATGGGCTGCTGAGCTCCCCCAGAGAGCCAATAGATGACAGGATATCTGACTCCCTCTCCGAGGAGAACATGGGAGCCTCACATGGCCAAGCTTCACCTGGGCCCAGCCTCTCTTTGGCCCTCTGTTTGCTGCAGAGCTATACTGTCCACCGACCAGTGCGGAGCTCTAAAGGGAGCAAGCTGCCAGTGCTGCTCCGACGTAGCACCAATAACGGAGGCATGAGGCTGGGCTTCCCTGATCCTGTTCTGGGAATGTCTTATGGAAGTCCAGATGGAGAAAAAGACAATCACACACCGACGCCTGAGATAGAGACCCCTCTGATCAGGCTGGATATCGGGCTCGATCAGGTTCTGAACCTGGCTGAGATGGAAGATTTATTGGACGATTTGTACAAAGAGTATCCTCCCCCACGTCCCCATCAGGTATAAAAACCTCGACAAGGATGGCGATGATGCTGTGATACAAGGATTTAGCTGCTGCAGGAAAAAAAAAAAATACTCGGTTGAGTAGAGAATTTGGCATACGCACTGAATTTGCAGGATTTTCAGCACAAAGAGTGATGGAGCCGAACAGGCTTTATTGTTTGACAGACAAATAGTGCAGTCTGCCCACAAAATGACTCTTCTCAACACTTTTCAGCTTAATTAGCCTCATAATCCAGCTGTCAGTCACTTAAATCCTGCCTACAGCTTCTCTGGCAATCTTTTTACACAGGCGGACGTGAGCTGCAGTGCTGTGTGTGTGTGGAAATACATTACATGAGCAGTCAGGTGTGGGTCAGCTCTGACACATGACTAGGCCTAACTACTTTGTGTGTGTGAGTGTGTGCACGCTCAGAGGAGTCATTCGTCATGTCAAGAGCTTAAAATTAAAAGCTCAGGCATTTTTTGCCATTAAGCAAGTGTAAATAACTAAAAATTTGGCAAGTATATGCTTTAATGATTAAACAGTTTTAGTTTTTAAGACTTGAGGAAGCTGAAGATCTACAGGAACTTCTGGCACTGCCTGCAGACAGACTGGAGGCTCACAGCTTTTCCAGTTAAACACGAACTGGTTTGTTGTAATGCAGGATTTTCTGCTTAAATATGCAAGAGCCAGTGTGCATCTGGGTTTGTTTGTTTGCAATATTGAAAACCTCGAGACAGAAGTCCTCTGCGATAGTTTTTGGACGTGGTGTAGTTTTCTGGAACTAGATGATCTTCCTCAGTGAGAGAGTGTGATCTTCGGGCTGGGAATCTAATAGAAGTAGGTTAGATGTGGGGAGACATTAAGACAGAGTGACTCCACTACTGGCCTATTTTCATTTAGAGCCCTTGAGGCAAAGTGATCCACGCAATGTCAGACCACCGAGTCATCTCAACACTGGTTGGTTAGAGCAGCAACATCACTTAAATGAAATATTCTACTGAAATTGTAATTTAATCATTTAATCTCAGTTACCTTAAACCACAAATAGATCTTGGTGAATTCACGCGTATGTCAGCGTGTCCTCCCTTCAGTGAATGACTTTTGGAGGCATTTGTATGATGGTTATGTAAAGACTGTAGTGGCTCTGAGCACTTTGAGCGAATCACTCTTGCTAACTCATGCATGCAGAAAATCACACTTCTCCAGCGGCTTTCCCTCCATCATAGTTTTTACAACAAAAGCACACATGAATGAGCAGAGTCTCTAAAATGTTGTGCACATATTACGCAATCCACTGTGAAAGTAATGCAGCCTGCAGCTTCGGTATTTTTTAATACATTTGAAACGAGCAAAATAACTTCCTCACAAATAATTCAACAGCTGGATTTGGTTAAAGCACAACGAAGCAAGCGAGCATAAACGTATACATCGGGTTGTTTTTATAACCTGAAACTTTAAATCTTATCTTAGAACCTCGTCGAGGAGCAGCAGAGCCAACTTAACCAGTATGAGTGTGCGGCTGGTCAGTGTGTCAGCGAGCTGCAGAAGGCCCAGCTCCAGGTCCAGTCCCTACAGGCCAAGTTTCAAGAGAGTGAGGCCAACAACATGGTATGACACATAAATGACGACCCGTTACATTCAGATTTGTTTGATGAATCCTCACCTGATGAGAGTCTTACGGTGATAAAAACCTGCCTGCATCCGTAGAAGCTGCAGGAGAAGCTGAACGAGATGGAGTGTGAGCTGCGTTCAATCCGTCAGGCCGCTCAGAGTCAAGAACGAACCATTCAGGGCCTCACAGAGTCCAACAGCACTAAAGAGAGAGAGGTGAGTGTTTAGTCAGTGTTGTACATTAAGTAGTAGACGCACAACCAGTTTGAAATGATACCTGTGTTTCAGAAAATGCTCACACCCGTAATTTATTCTGCCTAAAGGCCCAGGAGCTGTACCAGCTGATTGAGGGACAGAACACAACGCTGTGCAAGCTGAGAGAAATGGCTCACCGCAACCAGCTCGCTCAGTGCAAGGTGACCGCAGTCCTGCACCCAGAATGGTGAGAAATATTGTCCTCAGGCTGGTGACATACTGACCTTTTGTTTTTGTCCAGGTTCCAGAGGGGGTCAGTGAGTCCCTGACGCTGGCCCAGCTGCAGAGCGAGCTGGTGGGGGTTCAGAGCTCCTTGTTCTCCCTTGGTCTGGAACTGGAGGCCAGCCAGAGGAATCTGAGACAGAGCCAGAGACAAGGAGAAGACCTGACGAGGTTCAAGGACAGACTCAACTCTGATCTACAAGAGGCACTGCAGCACAGGGAGGTCACTGAAAAACACAACCAGGTGAGCGAATGTGCGAGTAAAACCCAAACCTTTAAAAGAGGTCACGCAGAATGAAAATGCTGCATCTGTAACCTCTGGTATCTGCGCCGTAGGATCTTCGCTGTGCCCTTCAGAAAACTCGCTCTGAGCTTCAAGCAAAAGAAGCATCTCTGAAGGAGAGCGAGGCAGAGCGACATGCTGTGGAGCAGGAAAGAGACAGGAGCATCACACAGCTCAGTCGCTCTCTGCAGGACAAGGAGCAGCAGTTACAGGTATCACACAACAATCAGTCCACTTACTGAGCAGTTTCACAGACACGTGCGCACATTTCTGATTCTGTCTAAAAATCTTTTTAATCTGCAGGAATATTCTGAGATGTTGGAGTCAGCGGGAAGCTCCAAACCAAGAGACGCCCTGCTGGAGAAACTCAGAGAGCGTATTAAAGATAGAGACAGAGCTCTGGAGGTAAAACTCATTCGCACACACATTCATATACACACACCAAGGGACAGAAATTAATGGCAGCCTGGTAGAAATACTCCTCTAAACCATTGTACCATGTGGAGCACTGTACCTTTTTACTGTGTGATTTATGCAGCAATCCTCCCTGTACATTTAGTGCAGAGGGAATGGAGAGACTTTAAATCAGGAAAGAGAGAAAGTATCTTACAGCAGTAAAAAGAGCAAGTGGCAGACAATGACAAAGAATCCTGCTTTTCCAGTAGGTCAGCATATTTCTTTCCAAACAATATAGTAAAAGACCTGAGGGGAAATTGTTAGGGCGAAGAGTCAGGACAGACAGAAAAGAATAATCACCAATATCTTCTTTAAGTCTGTTGTAGCAATACAGCAACGGGTAAGAAGTGCTTGGATGCCAGTGTGCAATGGCGTGTGCTTTTTTTATTAAAATAAAAGAGGATTTTAAATGTACAAAGGATCCCAAGTATTAGTTGATGTGGGTGTTGCGAATGAAAAATGTTAATTTCATACCCTGATGCATTTGATGTACTGAATATGCCAGGAACAGTAGCTTTCAGTACTGACTGTCTGCCAGTTTTTCCTGCAAACTAACGCACCTGACCATGGTATGATGAGTACCAAAGCGAGGGTGAATATCATAGTCGATGGTTCCCGGAATAGCAGCAGTGTAAAAAATTTTTTATCCCGCTTGTGCTGTCTGCAGCGCTCCATCGATGACAAGTTCCACTGTGTGGAGGAGCGCGAGGCCCAAGTGAGGAGGCTGCAGCTAGCCCTGAGGGAGAAGGAGCGAGACCTGGAGAGACTGCGCTGCATCCTGTCCGGCAACGAGGAGACCATCACAGTACGATTACTACACACACAGTGTAATCACAGAGGAGCTGTCAGCTTTTACCAGTAAATTTGTCTGAGCAGAAAAACCCCCAGGAGAGTCTCTGCACCAAAAACTGTCCAGAAATCCATCAGTAAACCTATCAGCAAAAGAGAAAATGTGCAGATTGAACTTTGTCGGGTGTATTTTTATCAAAACACCGCCCTCTCAGTTAGCTTCAGTATTTATGTATTTCTCTACTCACAACATGCCTTGTTAACACAAGCCTGAAGCGCTCTGATTTGCTTCTGGCTGGTGGGTAACTCATAAACATTTCAGACGTGTGATTGTGACTGTGATTACGGCCACAGAGTCTGGACGCCTTGGTGCGCAGTAAAGAGCTGGAGCTGGAGCAGGCGGCGGAGGCCTACAGGAACCTGCAGTGGCTGAAGCAGCAGAGCGAGGAGAAGGAGAGAAACACTCTGAGAGAGAAGGACACCATCATCAGCCAGCTCCAGACAGCTCTACAAACACGCAGCCAGGAGACACAGGTGACACACGCCCAGACACACGCATTTATGCCTTCGGTGTCATGGCTCATAATTATTTGCTGTGTAATTTTCACAGCTTTGTAAAAACAAGTCACGCAGACAAACCTGCGCTGCTTGTTTTCACAAAGACAACAGGTGTGCTGACGCAGCCTTTTCTGTGTATGTGGTTTTGTGTGTGTGTGTGTGTGTGTGTGTGTGTGTGTGTGTGTGTGTGTGTGTGTGTGTGTGTGTGTGTGTGTGTGT
>JAQNCA010000004.1:10396932-10408093 GCA_029783725.1 Acanthurus tractus
GGGATTTCTTATCTGTTTTTTCACGCTTGTTCCCTGTGATCTGCGATGGTTATTATTAGTGGAATTTAATCTCTTCATCTAACAGCAGTCAGAGAGAGAGAGAGAAACACATAGCGTTATATTTCCTACAGCGCATTACTGCTGGTCACCACGAGAGGGCGGTATTTATTCACAAGAAAAAATGATCGGCCTGTATGTTGTAAGGAATCCTCGCGCTCATAAACAAATAATCACCTGATCCATTATAATGGTGAATCGCTGTTAACAGCCTTCAGTTGTTTGTTAGACCCTATACAAATATAGAGTCTAATATAAATATTTCAACTGAAGTCCTGTGCTCAAGTATTTGTTTAAGGGTACTTCTACTTGGGAAGGTGTGTTTTTACAACATTATCTGTATTTACTGAGGGATTTTGGTTGTTGTTTGAGTGCCCCAAACTATTTGTTTTTATGCTACACTCAATGAAAATGTATTTTTTCTTGTTTTTAACTACCTGAGAATGACTATTTATTGGGTACTTTTTTCTTCTGCTCCATTAAACTTAAGGAAAATATGCTTTTAACTTCAGTACATTTATACACATTATTTATCTTACGACTGGTGCTGCTTTTCAGAAACCATATGGACAGTATGTTGCAACGTTATAGATTAACCCACCCAATGATATTTAGGATTGACAAAGAAAGCCCAACCTCAACGAGCTACGGCATTAAAATGTTGCTAACGTGTTAACACATGCAACAGTAAAAGTGTTAATAGAGTAATAAAATACCTAGTATAGGACGTGACTAGAATCAGCATCTAAGTACATTCTGATATACACATGTATTTTTCAGATTACAATCTAGATGTCATTTAAACCATCTTTCACATTCAAACCTTTTCAAACTTAGTGTATAATACATCTCTATACAGTAGGCTATGTATGTGTGTGTAGTTATAGGGTGCACAGCAGTCTGACAATATAATACAAAAATTGGTAATAATGAAACCCTCTGATAAAATACCACAACAAACTTTTTCAGTGTTGTCATATGCTTTTTGTCACATGCCAACTGAATGATATCTTGATATTTTCCCTTCTTTTCCCCACTTCCCAGTCATTTGTGGTCATAGAAACAGAGTCCCTTCAGTGCATTGTGTCGAGGTTCCTTTCAATGGGCGTTTTGAATTGTTCTCAGCCAGTAATATGTACGCATTTTGCGTGTCTCTCGCTTCATGCCGCAGGAGTGTCCAATCAAACGGTGGAATTTCCCTAACGTCATTAGGGCAATTTTTCAGTGGGTGGTGAGGAGGAGATTTGAACTTTTTTCATCGTGTGTGCAGCAGGCGCACGGCAACGTCCCGCAGTAACAGCTGAGCGAGCGGCAGTGACAGCTCCGCACAGGGAGAGTGTACAGCTGTCTGTCCGTCAGCTCCTCCACCGCAGTCAGCCAGGGCTGCTTGTGACCCGGTCCTCTCTCTCTCTCTCTCTTTCTCGCGTTTGAAATACCTTTAGTTACATCATGTCTTTCATTCTAATGAAGAAAAAGAAGTTTAAGTTCAAAGTAGACTTCGACTTGGAGGAATTGTCATCGGTTCCCTTCGTAAACGGAGTATTATTCTGTAAAGTTAGACTCCTAGATGGAGGTTTTGCCGAAGAGTCGTCTCGGTAAGTTTTTTTTTTTTTTTTTTTTTGCTATTTATAGTAACAGTTCACATGTTTTTCGAACACGGTCAAACTAAGTTTAAGCAAAATCTGAATTTTTTTTGACACTTTTTGAGCTCCTGTTAAAGTTAAAGCTCAAGCAGGACACCTGTTGAGCAAATGTCTCAGCTCGGCTTCTTTACAGCAACTGTATTTCATGCCATTTAATTTATGATCTTGGTTAGTTTACGCTTGGCTACATAACAATAACTAGCTAGTTATTAACTAGAGTTAACATCTAACCTAGGCAATAACTATATTTATACTTACAGTAGCGACTAGCTAATGCTAGCCAAGAGTTGAAGACTTGCGGCTCTAAATAAGGAGACAAAACAACTCGGGAAACTGTGATTTAGCGAGATTTTTCAGCGCAAGTGACGCTCATCTATTCAATAAAATAACTTTTTTTTTTTAAAAAAAATGTGGAGAAAGCATTAGCGAGTTGATCTCAAAAAAAAATCGTTAACTTAAGTTGTGTTTACATAGTTGATGACAGCAGGTGCTAAGCAACAAGTGACGCAAGTTGCCGTTGATTAACGTGGCTAAGAATTTGGACGAAGCAACGTCACTTCTATTAACACCTGGGTGTAAACCGAAATTATAACCATAGATTAGATATTTTATAAGAGTTCATTTTACCATTTGAAGATTGGTTTGCAGTGGAGTATTCTTAAAATGACATGTGTTCTTCTAATAATTTACCTCATCTTCAATCTGTACATTTGGTGTCTATTCGTTGGTTCTCTTTCTAATAGTGACAACCAAAAACTGTATTTTCTTCCTTTGCAAAGGGGTATACACGGTTAATGCCCTGAGTCTGGGATAATAACTGCTTTTAAATGAGTCACTGGAAAAAGGGACACAGCACAGCACGTGTTCACCGTTAACCCGTCACTTTGCTATGGTAACTAAATACTTAAGTGTAAACACTGTATCCTTATTTATATACTTACTTTTACATAAACGTAAGTATAACGTGAGTCAGTGTAGTTATACTTATGTCGCTTATACCAATGTCAGTCATTGGACTGAAGTGCTCAACTGACCTGGTGGAATTAGCAAATGTTTGTTAAGGATCAGTGAATACATCATTTATTAAACCTTGTAGGAGGTCAAAAGCCTAAAGGAAGACAATAAGCAGTTCAAACAATGTAATAAAAATAGTTTTTGAGGTTGAGCACATAGTTTTTATATCAGTGTTTTTGTACAACTTTATCCTTCATCATTCTGATGTTTTGGAATAGATTGGCCTCACACACTCCGTGGGTAACCTATTTATTGGTCAAACAGGTTTGTGATTAATATCTGCTCTTTTAGTATTTCCTGTGTGCATGTGTGTTTTGGTTTCTGTATGAAGTAGTGGGTCTAAATTTGCTTCTCTCACAGGGAGTCAGTGCAAGCCAACTGTGTGCACTGGAAGAAGAGATTCTCTTTCGTGTGTAAGATGAGTGCCAATGCTGGGACAGGTGTACTTGACCCCTGTGTGTGCAGAGTGTCTGTGCGCAAGGTACAGACCGTTTTTTTCTACAACAAACTACAAAACTACATTTTTACAAAGCCTAGAGTCTAGACAGTTAACTTGACTTTTGATATGGTAAGAAAATGTTCATAAGCGGTGTTAATTTGTAGCCATACCCTAAGGGTTTTGTGCAGGCAAAGCTAGAAGTAACAGATGTTAAATAAAAATGGTGTGTGAGATAATCGTGAAACAGATGTTTAATAAAGGTAGTGTGTGACTTCATCATGAAACTCACAAATGAAACCTCACTCCTTTTTGTGTTTTTTTTTCTTTTCATTTTAGGAATTGAAGGGTGGAAAAAGTTTTGCAAAGGTAATTCTTGTGTTCTTTAGTTTTCAAACTGGCATTAGTTGTAAACACAGCAGCTTTAACTTCCAGATATTCATTAGAACAGTTTGTCTTCTGACTAAGAAGGTTTTTTTTTTTCTTGCTTCCGGTATTGGTTACCGATCAGAAAATCTGTAAATTAGAAACTTTGAGGTGTTAACCAATAACGAAAATGACATGCTGAAGAATTAGGTTATCTGATTTCTCAAGGACTGAAGGTCTACTCATGGTATTCAAAGGAACATGAGCTGAACTGGATTTCCTCTAAGTTTATTAGCACAGAATTATTATGGGATTGTGCTTTATGAGCAAGTAGATTGTTAATGCTGACACAAAAACTGCACCGTCACTGCTCAATACAATCTGTATTCAGTTGAGCCAGATATTTAAACGGATTGTCAGATGGATCAAACTGATTGATCTCTCATATCCCTGTGTAGCTGGGCTTTGCTGACTTGAACCTTTCTGAGTTTGCTGGATCAGGCAGCACAACACGACGATGTCTCCTAGAAGGATACGACACCAAGAACACCAGACAGGACAACTCCATTCTGAAGGTGTGGCAGCGTTTCAACACATGGCCCCACGATCCTCCTTAAATACCATGCAAACAGCCCGTAGGCTCTTGAGATTCTGCCTCACTGGCAGTGTTTTGTTACAGTCCCAAACATGTTGATGCAAATAAAGTGAATTTTACTAAGGCATAAATTTCTACAATCTTGATATGCTAAAGCAAGCCACCAGTTCTTGAGTTCATCCGCAGAAGTAGTCACTCCTCTCTTTGAAAATGTTGGATCTGTTGCCCAGATGGAAAATTTGAATGTACCAACAGTAGATGCAGTACATGTCTGAGCCTGTGATCTATAAACTGCCTAAGCCATGGGAATGAATTTGAAATGTTTCTGGGGTACAGATCTACAACGGGCTAACATTTCACAAAACGTTTTCCTAAATTTAGCAAACAGCAACCCTATGAAACCATGCTATGCAGGAAAATTACAGCCTTTTCCTGCCTCACACGTTCAGTCGCCTTTAACCTAAAACTAACATTTGTATTCCCCTTTTTCCTGCTACAGGTTGTTATCACCACACAGCTCATGTCTGGAGACCCCTGTTTTAAAACGTAAGAGCTCACTCTGACCTAACTTGTCTGTTTAATTTGTATAACTACTACGACTGACTTGAACAGCGTTACTAAGGAGCTGTTGACATGTCTGTTACGGTTAGCGCGCTGCAGTTAGCTGTCATTTACAAAATGCAGTGTTTGTGGTTGCAAAGAAAGTCTGTACACCACACCGAAAAGTCTGCATCAAACCACAGAGGAAAGAGTTTCTCATCGCATCCTGTCTGTCACCTACAGAAGGTCCCTCTGTTGTCGGATAATACAGACAGACGCAGAGTTTAAAGTTATGCAGCATTATGTAGCCAAGATTCTATCACATTCTTATCTGAGAGCAGATAACACCTCACCCAGAATTTAATCAGCCCAACCTCAAAAGTGAGCAACAACTGATATGTGATCAACCCACACTTTGTATTACTTCTTTTGTCAGGGGCTGTATGTGGAGCAGTTTGTCACGAAGTATGTGATGTAACATCACACTCCTGGCAAAGCCTGTTACATGTGCAAACAGTCAGCTTTCTTTAATCAGCACCAGGCCAGTATTCCTCTTCCCGTAGTCTTGTCATCAACACCCAGTTGGTGTAAGACTCATACACCCACTGCGGCCTTGTAGTTGGCCATGTGTTAAGTCATGGACCGCCTAGTCATTCGTTTTACGTAGTATTACTCAATGTGTGGTGAGGATTTACAACAGTGCGCAACAAAAAAAGATGACGCTTTTTTCATTGTGTGTTACTCTTTGTTTGCCTCCCCACCCACATTTCTGAGCTAACATAGCTTCTTAGGAGCAGACTAGCGGGGTTTCCTGTGTTGATGTCTGATTCACAGGAAGTTTTTAAAAGTATTTGTGATTCTGCTATAATAAGGCGTATTCCGCTTTTAACTAGCTTGTAATTACCCAAAGAGGCTGTGAGATTTGATGTTTTCTCGCAGATTTTTTTCTTAGTATCTCCAGTTTAGCTATTATCCATCCCAGTATTTAAATGTGCAAAGATAACGCCGAAAACATTATTTAGTTTTAAGATTTCTCAGTGAAACAGGAGTATTAAGAGTAGATAGTAACTGAAGGAGCAGAAGCACAAGTCAGCTTGACGATGAACATATGTACAGTTCGGAGCAAACAATAAACATCCCAGTGTTAACAGAAGAATATGCTGACAACACTGCTTGATATTGTGATCTGGTTAGCATAAGCTTATGTTTATATAAAAATGAGTCAATGCCAGGGTGGCAGTGTGCTGTGTGTGACTGTGTCTTTTTGCATCCTACCACCACGAGCCACCTACACACAGAAGTTTTAATAAGGTTAGACTTATTTTTAGTGTCTGTGTCACAAGCCCGTAGACATTTATTAAGTAGGGCAAACCATTATCAGTTTACACGCAGTTTTCACTTGTGGAAATTGCATTTCAACATGTCAGAATGTTCATTTATGAAGACATTTTTGTCATGTTAAAACTATCTTTTAACAGCAAAAGACATCTCAGTTGGTCAAAACTAACTTACATGTATCTTCCATTTTATTTAAGAAATCAGTCATTCCTTTTTACTAGTAAATAATGAAGAGTTGCCACTCTGCTTCACAGTAACATCACTCTTTACTATGTTCTCTTTAGCCCTCCATCTACAGCCATGACTCTTGGACTCCCACAAACTGAAGCAGAGCGTCTCCTTGAGGACAGAAAGGGAGGGGACATGCACATATCCCATTCACTCACTGGTAATGTACATACAGACTGCAAGGTTCTTTGCTCCTTGCAGTGGCAACATTTAAATTTTAATATCCCTTGAAAAAAAGCAATGATTCTTTGGTAGACATTGGTTATGACAATGCTCTACCATAATTATTCAAAAGCAAAAGTAAAAGTAGTTTAAAGTGATCATAATTGTCTGGTTTTCACAAGCCTGTGAATAAAAGGCAGTGTATAGAAACTGAAATGAAAGTGAAGCCTTTGGGATTTTACACTTGAGAAACAAAAAAACTTTAAAAACTTTTTTTTATGTGTATACATATTTACTTTTGCTTCCACTTATGTCTGTGTGTGTGTGTTTGTTTTCATTTAGCGACTCCAGTAAAGTCAGTATCAGTCCCAGAGGAGCTGATAGCGTATGGTCACTCTAGAACACCCAGCTATGCAAGTCAGCAGTCAAAAATCTCAGGTACCAAACACAGAGACACTTATTTTTTCCTTTTTTTTACCAAAGCAACATTACCACAACACTTGTCACACCAACCATTATCATCACAGTCATGTATGTGTTTCTCTCCTGTCCTGTAGGTTACAGCTCGAATCACTCCAGTTTAACAGATCTCAGCCATCGGCGGAGCGCGTCGAGAGGTTCTGCCTCCACAGGCATCAGCAGCATCATGGAGCCCAGCGATCATCAGGGGGAGAGCAGGATCACTCCCCCCATCTCTGCATCCTGTCATCATACACCTGATCACTTCTCAACGCCGTCTAAAGTTCCAAGGTAATACACATAGTTACCTGGGATCTAATACTGACCCTTGCGTATAACTGCAATCATGTCCATAATGCTAAATACTTGGCCTTTATGTTTCTTATTAATTGGCCTTTTTAGTTTATTGACTGTCAATAATCCGAGCTATTGTCTCATGACAAAACATTGCAGTAAAATTCTATCAGAATAAATATATTTAGAATATTCCTGACTGGTTTTGACCTTTTTCTATGACTGTGTTATAGACACACTCCTGGATCTGACACATTAAATATTTCTCCTTCTTCCTTTTTTCTATGTTTGTTATATTTTTATGAGGAACATTCATGTAATATTTTTTTTTGTAATACTTTTTGTTTGTCCATTAGACATCCGATGAAACAGAGCTCAGTGGAGAATCAGCTGAAAAGAGTCGATGCTACCAGAGTGGACGCTGATGACATCATAGAGAAAATCCTGCAGAGCCAGGATTTCAGCCATGGCTTCTTGGACTCCAGTGCAGAGGGTGTGTACACCTAATCAGTTACTTAGCGGACTTGTGAAAGCTACCTTGGAAAGTTGTCCGCCATCTTGCTGATGGGATCAAATTACTTTGAGGTGTTGCAATACAACAATACAACAACGCAAAATCTTTAAGTACTTCCTTCAAATGCTGAATGACAATTAGACATTCATGACAGCCAGTAATACATTTGATTACCATACTTATCAACCTAAATATTAGATTTATTTTATAAAAGATTACAGAGTATGGGTTGTGTATATTTCTCTAAATTATCACAAGTGCAGTTTAACTTCTCTAATAGCTGAGCACACATTGTGGATGATCATTAAAAAAAATCTGTCCTTAAACTAAGACCTTGCATGGAGGACTGACATTTACTGTGTCAAGAAAAAGTAACCCTTCTAATTTATTAAGATGAATGCTACACACACTTTTGGTATGGAATTGCATCTTTTGATAGCTCCTCAACAATTAACCACTACCCTAGATGCTCCCTTGTTAGCTGCCTTGACACCTTCAACCTTGACAACATCCCCTTATCAATTGTCAAATATATTTTTAGATTTTTTTTTTTTAAACTTACTGGAAGCCATTTTCCAAATCCTGACCGTGCACTGATTGGCAGTGTCCTTATTTCTGATGTGTGTGTGTTTGTTTGTCTGTTGCTACAGAGGAGGGGCTCAGCTTGTTTGTCGGTCCTGGTGGGAGTACAGCCTTGGGAAGCCAGCACACGAGGTGGGTGTGATTATGTAACTGTGGATTATAGCTGTCACACTTGAAGCTTTTGCTGCAAGTGTAAATTCACTGCAAGAATGCTAAATGTAGATTCTCATGCACAGTGTGTCTAAAACTGTAATGTCTCATTACATTTGTTTTGATAGTGTAAAATGTTGTAAACCATTTTCAATTTCACAGCATTAGTTGGAATTTTTAATGTACCACAGACAGATCTGATAACTACCATCATTTCCTGTCATGTAACATTGCACCTTTCTCTCTCAGGGTTGCAGCTGGAGCCTTTGAACAGGTGGTGATTAACCGCTAGGCTGTTGGAGTACTGCGCCTGTCATAAAGGGTGCCATATTACATGGATATGGGGGACACAAGAGTGAGAGGTGGAGGGACGATCAGAAGCTGCTCCTGCCTCACTGCAGGAGATTTCATTTCTCCTCCTCAAGCCTTCTGCATCTGACAATGTCCTGATCAGGAGAGACCCCCAGTGGTCAAGAAGAGGAGTTGAAGGCCACATTATGGGCCTGTATTACGACTGTAATAACTGGTGAACTGACATTTTTGTTGGTCTTCTTGTGCTCTAATAAAACTGTAAGACAAGGGGTTACTATTGTAACTCTACAAGTGTTGTTGAGCCACCTCGGTGACATTTGAGCTATTAAGACATTATTTAAAAAAGTATATTGAAGTATCCTAAATGTTTTATTGATAAGGTTAATTGTGCTGGACCATTTTTTTGTACCTTAGATGGAGAACATTAATGGGATACAGTGCTTTTTACTCAATGTGCCAAATATTCAAGTAATAGAAAATGGACACTGTGGAATTTACAGTGGTGTGTGTGTGTGTGTGCGACAGTAGCTTAAGCGTATTACTTATAAACACCTTTGTTCACCTGGTTGTGAAGAAGGATGACTGATTTTACTTTTGTATGAAGTTTTTATGTTTGGTGGTGTCACTATGACATCTCGGTTATGTATGAGTGTGTATATGACTTCAGTCTGTTGAAATATTGAATTTATTTTTACAACTGGTTTTGTAAATGTGTCAGACTAAGTAAAATGTATATTTGCTCCCACTTACAAAGACATGTCGACAGTATGTAAACTTTGTATGTATTGAAAGTCAATTTTATCAAGTCTATGATGTTTTATACATGTCTATGTTGTTTATAAGAAAGCAGAATGTTAAGCTTCTATTTAAGGCTCAATAAAGAATAAATTCTAGAAAAAGAACACAAGTAGTAGCCTCATGTTGTCTTACTTTTCACTGGAGACATACAGGGTGAAAAGAAATTGACCCAGAGTTTATTTACAGAGAGAACATAGAGAAATAAAAAGGAAGAAAGGAAAAAGTAAAGAATTGCTGCAAGTTACTACCGTGGGTGATCAGGCAGGCTTTACTTAAATTTAAACATGAAAACAGAAGTTGAAGAAGTAACTGAAATAAAACTTTTGAGAGGCAAACTTACTTTCTGGAAGTTAAGCAAAAATATTCCCTGTTTAGGTAAAGCAAGCCTTTCAAATTAAACGTCTATTAAGTACAGGCACACAGCTTGCATTTAGATTTTATATTATTTAAGTTCAAGTACTCTACATGTAGATGTATAAAAAATGAAAATGATTTATCTCTAAGACCAAAATATATATACTACAATTATAAATATAAATACAATTGAAATCATTTGGTGTTAAAGTATATGCTTTTATTGTCGAAACGAAACGTCCTCCGTGTTTACGTAAGTACGTTACAGCAGCCGTTCACATTGCACCATTTGCGTTTGATTTCCGGTTCCACCTCGCAACAGCGTTTAGCTGAAACGACGGCGGGAAGTTGTTATTAGCATTTTGACCACAAATAAGCGACAATTAAACGGGCGCATTTGCTATATATCGGTTTCACTATCCAATACTGATGGGTCTGTAATCGGAAAAACGCTAATTGTAAACGAAGCTCAGTGGCGTTAGATTCAACATGGCTAACGTCGGACACCAGCTACCAACACAGGCCGTTAGCAAGCCTGCACCAGGAAAACATGGAAATGTACTGCCCCTGTGGGGCAACGAAAAGACTATGAACCTCAACCCAATGATTCTTACAAATGTACTGTCTTCACCTTATTTCAAAGTTCAGCTTTATGAACTAAAGACCTACCATGAAGTTGTGGACGAGATCTACTTCAAGGTAACATTAGCTTATGCTAAACCGCATGCTAGTTAGATAACCACCGACCGGTCAAGCTAGCGTTACTATGTTAGCAAATTACGTTATCATGTTAGCAGTGTAACGTTACTGCACTCATCAAATAACATGGGTAGCTGCTGTCGAGAACTTTCAACGTTAGCTTAATAAGGTATCTACCTTTCAGCTGAGTTAGGTGGCTTCAGTTTGCTGTAGTGATAAACGGTGGTTCATCGTTGAATCTGATTTTTCTATGATATGTCAGTCGGAGTACCATTTGTAGTGTTATCTGGCGGATAATTAAATGAAAGAGGGTTTTGAACAGCTCTGGATGCTATGGACTCTAGTTAAGTTAGATATGTTAAGTTATTTAAAGTGGCTTGGGAACATCCACGTTTCACTAACAATAAGCATTTCTAGTGAACCCCATGAGAAAGTCGGTAAAGTAATGCAGATTACGTGTGCGCGCGCGTGTTGGAGTAAACAATTTTCATTTCGTACTCTTTGTGACGGCAGGTGACTCACGTTGAGCCATGGGAAAAAGGAAGCAGAAAGACCGCGGGCCAGACTGGAATGTGCGGAGGGGTAAGTGAGAAGTACGTGCTTTTTATATTCCCCAATCT
>JAQNCA010000004.1:10446652-10456975 GCA_029783725.1 Acanthurus tractus
CTTCAGTCAAATTCTAATCATGCTTACGCGTAATCTGACAGACAGTGAGGTCGTCTCCAGCTCGCCCCTTAGAGTCCCAGGCTGTGCCCTTGATACAGTATGTAGTTCCTGCTTCAAGGGCATCAAAGGTCATCATGTTGTCAGTGGTGTTTAGTTTGAGGCGGGAGCTGGAGCCCTCACGGATGATGCAGAGCGTGTAGAGGACGGCGTGCTCCACGGGGGTCCAAGTCACAAGGATGGTGCCATTGTCAGGGGAGGTGGTGTTCAGCTTGGGTGCCATTACCACTATAGTAATAAACAAAAATGAAAAAAAAAATCAAGATGGACAACACATGGATTCGACACTTCTACTTTCATCCTGACAGTTTTCTTTTGCCAGAGGTGCAAAATGGAAAAAATTTCCTTGAGATTATGTTACATTCAGTTCTCCTTTGGGACGGGAGACAACCCAGTTCTCATGGTTTTGCTTTTCATATTAAGAGAATAGTATAGTGAAGAGTCATGGATACAGTTTCCACCCTCCTGCATTGGCTGCAAAGAGTAGAGACTCCGGGACAATGGGCGGTGAAATGACAAGCCCTGGTGGCCGGCGGAGTGAGATAACAAGCTTTTGTCCTACAGGAACAACAGCAAAGCTGCTTTTCACTTTTCATGCATCTTAAGTAAACTTTCTAATGTTTATTGTCTGGAAGTGAAAGTGAATGGAAAAGGTAATTTTTACTCAGTTTTTACATTATTGGCAATCAAATTTTGAGCCCTTTTGTTTAAACCCTAAAATTGTGTCAAATGAGTGTTGTCTTTTTGAATCTTCTGATGCTGAAGATTGTATGAGGGTTGTTAGGACTCTAGTATAATATGTTTGGTCCCTACCTGTCCTGGCCTCGATGGGGTATGAAGGCTGGCTCCTCCCACCAGAGTTGACGGACATGACTTTCAGCCTGTAGACTGTGTAGGGCTGGAGCTGCACAACAGTACCCGGGGAGCCGCTCACCATGGTCTCAGATAAGAAATCCTCCGTCTCGGACTCAGCCCTCAGGATGTAGCCGGTTGCCCCGGAAACCTCAGCGAACTCCACAGTGATGCTGTCACTGTGTTTGGAGTAGGCCTGCTCGATGCTTGGGACCTCAGGAGCTGGAGAACACATGGCAGAAGTCAAATCAGTCAGAGAGATAACAGGATGAAGTGCTTTTAAAAAAGTAAATTAAGAATGCAAATCTCAGAACATTTGTCAATTTTTCTTATATTTGTAAAAAAATCTTAGATAATAAATGCAGTACTTTTACTTGACTCTTGTACTTAAGTGCAGTCTATATTATTTTTTTAAACTTTTCTTCTACTTCACTAAATTTTATGAAATGCCATGGCTACTAGTTTCTTTGCAAATTATGAGACAATCTCATAAATTAAGGCTGCAAATAGAAAACATGTTCTTTGTTGATCGATTGTTTGGCCTATTTAATTAAAAAATCATTAAAAAAATTGTACACATGCACAGTAATTATGTGTAGTTTTAATTAGATCCATCTGAACCAGTTAAAACACTAAAGTTTTCACTCCATGATAGTGTTGCACTTATTATTATTCAGTAGTATGCAAAAATATACTGTCATTGGCAGAGGACTTCATAATTAACACTTTCAATTTAGGGTTACTTTAAGTACATTGAGCTTAATATGGAGGTGTTTTAATTAAATAATCACTTGAAATGCAGGACCTGGTGCAGCTAAATCTTTGTCTTTTTGGATCCAAAATTATGTAAATCTAAATTGCCTCCAGAAAACCAGTTTCCCTCTTCCCCTCCCTTGCTACAGTTATTCACCTGTTGTCTCCTCTGTCTCTGCACTGCTGAGGACATTGAACGCATTGTCCATGGCCTCCAGCTGCATGGTGTACACTGTGTTTGGGGACAGTGAGGTGACTGAGCCCATCACGGTGTTGCCACCAAACTGAGCAAAGACGGATCGCTCAGGAGAGTTTTTGGGAGTTGCTGTGATCTTGTAGGAGCTGGCACCAGTGTGTCCGCTCCACTGCACTGTCATACTCTTGGATGTGACTGTAAACACTGACAAAGTGATGTCTGCAGGAGAAAGAGATGAATACAAGATATGAAAACAAGATACATTCAAGATTTTAATATTTACTTAATCTCTTTTTCATAGAAATATATTTTCTTGGGGACTTTTCAAGGTAATTTGCAAGGTAAGGAAAAGTTTGTATTATTTGAATTTGTGTCCTTGGGCAAATATAAAAGATATTAATTTACCATTTTGTGCAGCACAAATCTGAAAACAACAACAACAACAAAAAGGCAAGTTAATAAATGAAACAAATAAATAACTCCACAGGAAATACAGTATTTCCAGGATAAAGACATCATTCCAAGGATAGCAAGCCATTAGTGTTTCATATTAGTCTATATCCTGAGGCAAATTATGCCCTGTATCATATTCTTGGAGCATGAGAGGCAGCAGGCTGCACATTACCTTCACTCAACACAGATTTCAGGACTGCTCAGAGCAGGTATTTCTTTCAGGTCGGAATGAATTTGTCTATTGAGCTAAGGTAGGGCATGCCACACGCACTTGTTGAAAGCAGAGACACTCAAAAGAGCCTGTGTTCATGTATTTTAAAAGTCCTTCCTTTATGCACTACCATTATCTGGATATGATATGTGATATAAAGAAGACAGAAGAACATGTAAGCTAATGCACTGATGATTTTGCTTTGTAGTAAAAAGAGAAAATTAGTTTACAGGAAGAAAATAATCATGTCTTACCTCTGTGAAGGCCAATAAAAGCAAAAGTTTTAGCATCTTTAGTTCTGTTCCTCCCATGCCGTTTGTGTTTTTCTACAGGGCCACTGCCTGAAGGCAAGATGCGTGATGCTGTTTCTCATAAATGACTTTAGGGAAGCAGCTCAGGCTTAAATTTGTCTTTTTTTTTCTCTACCTCCCTCCCTCCCTCTCTCTCTTTCTCTCTCCCCCTCAGATGAAACGACAGGTCCGTTATTGTTTCAGCAAATACCAAAGAGCCCAGAGGCTGTAACTCCTCCCCTCAGGGCGGTTTGGGTGGCCTATCGGAGCAAGAGGGAGAAGCTCACCTTTATTAGATAAGGGTGTAGATAAAGCAATTGTTCTGCAAACTTTTTAACTTTTTGCTTTAATAACATTGTCTTAAACATGCAGAAATACTTTCTTGTCTTGAAGTCTGAAAGATTTTGTACCATCCATAGGAACTAAACTAAGATCAGAGTTGATATAATCAGCTTTAGATTTTATATAAAAACAAAGCCTGATAGAAGTGATGACCCGATCTGTTACAGGTGTGTCTAGAAGGAAGTTTTATGGCCTAGTTTACAATATTCGATTTCTCCTTTTTTCCATCCCTGACATCTTAAGATAGTTGATACCTTTTTTTAAACAATTTGCCATTTTTGCTCTCAATATGACAATGACTGAAGCAACAAAATCCATCGACACATGAATACTTGTTTGCTATAAATACAGATTATGTGTTGATCGGGTATCGATAACATATCACATCTGCAAGTTTGTTGCTAAGATGCCAGAGCACAAAATTACAGTACACTTATTTATTTTCTCTTTCTTCATTAACTTCATTGTTAATGCTTTGGGGAGAACTGAGGTCAACAATAACTTCACCAAAACTCTGAAAAACAAGCTGGCTTACATAACCACAAAATAACTGTAATCTCATACATTGTACTATTCTACAGGGAACTTTACTGTATGTACAGTACTTTATGTGCAAATGATTCCAGTTAATGTGACAAAGAGAAGGTTATAATAGCTTTTCTTTTCCCCAGTGACTGGGTATCTGCGTCAAGTGTGTATTATGAAGATGGGCTGGGAGGCTCCCCGAGGACCAGATGAAGACAAACTCTTTTGTGCATAAAGGCCAAAAGAAGAGCTGAACACATTCAACTTCACACACACAAGATAATAAGAGCTTAAAAAGAGTTTAAAGAAAGAACAAAAGGTAACAGTGTCAGATTTCCTAAATCATCAGTCTGAGTGTGTTGCGTGCAGACAATGCTTTAGCGTTTTTTAATACGTGGCGAATGATACACATACACATAATCAGTCTGAGACACCAGGAAGCTTTTGGTACAAAAAACCATCAGGAAAGTTGTCTTTGGAAACTTTTCGCGAAGGAACTGGTGTGAAAAAAGGAAATGCAGTGTGGTTGATGGGAAGAGTTGTCTTGTCTGTCGCTGGTTAATCACTGGTATTACTGGTTTTCTCCTGGTGACTCTCCCATTGGTGTGTGACATCCTGACCAGCATGTTGCCATTTTGTATAGAAGTCCTCTCCACTTACAGTATATTATAAAGCACTTCAATGGTCAAAAGACTAGAAATGCCTTGTATCCATTTACCTTTAACGACTGAAACCTTAAAACAGAACGATGCTTGCTTTCCAAGTAACTAATTGTTTCTGACACCTCTGAGGGGTCGATAAGGTTTCTGTTTCACACCTGCACGCTGTGAAGTCATGCTTCCTTTTTTGTGACTGGGACTGTGATCCACCTACACAGTCATGTGCAAAACAAAACTAGGTTCAACTACCCAAAGAAAGTTAATTTAGGGCTCTGCAGGATTACAAAAAGGCTAAAATTATCTAGTTATAATCCACGAATAATGTTGCAGATTATTTTCATAGAGTAAGTATTTTACTGCGTGGGATCTTTGCTTTTAAACTTAAACAGACATTCATGATGAAGTCCTTTAGTAAAGACATATTTCTATGGGAACTAAGAAATGTGTCATTACACATTCATCACGAGTGAATGATCTGCAGATTGTCTCAGAAGCTGCCTGGCCCGTGTGGGTGAGTGTGTGCTGTATTTGAGTCTGCACTGGCTGAGAAGTCATGCTTGCTTCACTGTGACCAGTCTGCCCTGTCTGGTGATGGCCTTCAGGATACTGAACACTGAGAACCTCGCCTGCTCTCTGAACAATCAGAGGGAAGAGTTCAGGAATGTTGTTTGGACACATCTTCTTTCCTGATATACCCCCTGAGAACAACAGTGAAAGTCAATACCCCACAACAAAAACTAAACACAACTCGGCACCAGCAGGCTGTGACGGCGACAAAGCAATGCAACAGAAACTCAGTAAGAAGACACTGTGTCAGCAGCAGCCACAGGCCAGCAGGGCGGCCATGTGAGGCGTCAAATGAGCATATTAGCTAAAAGGACAAAAGTTGATACTCAATCGAACTAAAGGCAGAGAGGGATTTTCCTGAAATGTAATAGTAACAATCTGGCCTGGTTTCATTTGATATAACTTTATCTTCTTTCCCTGTGGCTGCTTGTGTGTATTGGACAGGTAAAAGTTGAAAAGCAGGTAAAATAAAAAAAGGAAACAAAGGGATAAGGTGACACTGGTGGACTGACATGGAGTACTGTCAAAAGAGAGAGTTAATGCTTTTTATTTTATTGCTGAGTGACAGTGTTGTATGTGACTGATGTTTTTCTTTAAAAAAAGAAAAACTGATTGCATTTTCAACAATTGATTTAGCAACAAATTGATATATTTGTATCTGGTCCTGGTCTTATTTAAAAATATTATACCAAAGAGTCATTTGGCTACAAAAATGGGTATAAAGTTTTTTTTTTTTTAAATACATTTAACACATTGCCCATAATATAATTGTGAAACTGGATGATTAAGAAAAAATACTGAAATTGTTAAAAGATATCAAATTAAATGTAAGTCACTCAATATAAATGCAATGCTCTTATCAATAAAATACCAATTTGCTTAAAAAAAATTCTCAAAACCAAACAACCCAATGTATCACGTACAAAAGTTAAAACAAATAAGCCCTTATCATTCTACAAAGGTATAATCTACACAGGCATCAGGTTTCACGGGGGCCGGCTGACTGATCTGCACTCTGCCTGTTATAATGCCTGGTGTTTTCTGTCCCCTAGTGGCTGCATGCTGTGAAGCTTCTTGCGGAGCTGAGACCTGGCCAGGTCAGCTGACAGTCTCTTGGCCATTCGGTCTGTGGTCCTCTTCATGCTGCGGGCCACTTCGATGGCCTGGTCTAGAGTCCTGCTCATCTCTTCCTCCTAGAACCATAAAATAATGTCACAACAACTACAGACTGTTGGCTTCTTTCTGAGATAAAAGCAAATGTTCTTTAAAATGTCGCGAGGGTCAGCAGATGCATGGGAAAAGCTCTCACCTTGCTTCCTCTGCTTCTGCGTGCTCTGCTGCCAGTCTTGGAGGGCGCTGATACTGGGGACAGTGTCTGCTGGAAGTACACATTGCTTGGCAGGAGTGCTGAGTCTGACTGGGTGGAGCACTCTCTGTGATGGGACAGGGACTGCAGTAGCAGCGGCTCCCTCAATTTATAGCTGGATTTAAGGGCAGATGCAGAGACAGAGTAATTCCACTTTAACAGATCTGTGCAATTTTATATGTCAGGCAAAATGCTGATAAATGTCAGTTCGTGATGTGTTTGTGTTATGCATGTGATGCTAATTGCTGTATACCTTGCAGGCAAGCTGCTGGAGGAGCCGTAGTTAACCTGAAGAAGAGGCTTCTGAAAGGATGGAGCGGTGAAAAGAGACCATTTCTCTTTGGAGTAAAAACTCTCCCTAAAAGCAGCTGAATGAGAGAACGCGAGTAGCATTACAGTATGTTTAAGCTAAAACATTTTTTTTTTTAAATCTGTGCAGGTTAAAAGCTGTGATTTTTGTTTTTAAGTTACAACCAAGGACTTTTCATGATGATGATGGTGGTGGTGATATGACACTGATGATAGACTGCTGTTTGTGATGAGCCTGTTGTTCTAGTGTTTTTCAAGTATATGCTCTAAAACTAATCATTCATTATGGAAAATTAATATCATTCATTATGGAAAAATAATATTGTAATCTGGTAAAAAAAATTGCTTCATCATACAATGAGAACAATATGCTGATTTCAGAAATGTAAGATGATAAAATCGCTCACTTTGTGATCTTTGCTTGGCCTCCTCTTTCCCTCCTTTGAAAAGAGAGCTGGTCAGATTGAAGGTTTTCACTGAGCTGTTTCCCTCTACACCTAACAGAGGAATAACACACTTGTCCATTTATCATACAATATCTCCATGTAAAAGACATACTAATAAATACATTTGGAAACAATTCGTTTGTGTAAGGTAGGGTGGAAAATAGCCATGGCTTCACTCTGACCTCTGTTTGACTGCAGTTTAAACTGAAACTTTCGTGATATTCTGCTCTCTACAGGCGAACTGTGGAACTGCATCATGATCTCAGAGCCATCTGTGTCACCACTGTCTGTGCCTGTGGAGCAAATCACCAAAGCTTTATCAGACAATGAAATATACACAAACAAATATATAGATGCAGATGTGAGTGACTGATGCTACAATTTGCTTATGAGCGTGTTGTGGTGGTGGAGTACCTTTGCTCTTGCTGGGGTCCATGTCAGAGGAGATCCAGTCCTCTATCTTCACCTGACTGCAACTGAGATAGTTCACATTCTGTCTGCTACTTGTTGACCTCCACACACTAAATTTTAGGAAAAAAGGGGTCAAAATATTGACTGTAAAATGAAAAGAACAGTAATAACGAATGTAGAAAGTATCTATATTTCTGATGTTTATGATATTATGATGAGGCAAATAGATAAATATCAACCAAAGGCCACATCAGTGCACCCCGACAAAGCTGATTGTGCTTCTCTTATATTTGTCTACTACCAGCCAGCAGGATCAGCTCCTCACCTGTCGCATGCTGTCCTGTGGCGACTGTGGGGTCTCGATTTAGACCTGCGCTCCTGTCGATCCTGTCTGTATTCGGAGGTGAGAAAGTCCATCCTCTGTGCCAGGTGAGGCAGCTGGACCAAGCCTTCCTCCAGGTCCTTCTTCAGCATGGACACCTCTGACTGCAAGGCCAGGATAGCCTCGCTAAACACACACAAACACAGATTTCAGATGTCTGAATGTGATGGAAGAACTCCCACTACTTTTGGGAGCTAATTAGCTTTCAGATGTACAGCATTCAACCACCAACGCTGGCTGCTCCTCAGCATATACTGACCTATTACAAGAGCAGGGGTACAGGGGGCTGCGTCTTTCCTCTGCATCCATGGTGGTACTGAGTATGGGTTCAGATACGTGGTGATGGAGCCGAGTGGATAGGTCGCTTTCCGATCCTGTCCGGTTAGTGGTGGAAAGTATTTATCATTTTAGTTCTGACCAGAAAAGAAGAAATAAAAAGATTACTTCTGTATGGAGGGGCATCTGCTCACCCTGCAGGATGATTGAAGACCCTTTAGAGGTGCTCTCTACCCACTGCTTCACTGCTGCAACTGCACCACCGGACTGTGTTCGGAGAGATGGGTGGGGACTGGCCCACCGCTGGCTGGTGATGCTGGCTGAATGGATGGCTGTTTGAAGGTTGGAGCAGGAGCCCTCACTGTCTGAGTTACTTAAAGCATCATTCTGGGAATGAAGACTGCAGATGGAAGGATGACACTCAATTTATTCTCAAATTAGATCCATGTCACATGTAGATCAGATTCTGTCCACTGAAAGTATTTCATTGTTGCTAATCATGTAGATTTGCACCTTTCTGTGAGAAGATTTGGCTGAAACAATCCAGAAGCTGATTGATTCAAGTAAGAGCTCCCAAATCCACTGTCTGTCTCTGGACTCACAATTCTCTGAAGTGCAGAAAAAAAAACACACCTGTTTGAATAAAGTAGCCCTTTTCCATCCCACACACCACTGTAACCTAAACAGAAAAACAAAACCAACTGTTCTCTTTGACTGACTTGTGATACAGATGAGGTGTTGAGAGGAGGCTCTGGGAGGCTGTGGGAGCCTGGCTCTCTGGG
The DNA here is from genome assembly GCA_029783725.1 of Acanthurus tractus. Taxonomy (NCBI): domain Eukaryota; kingdom Metazoa; phylum Chordata; class Actinopteri; order Acanthuriformes; family Acanthuridae; genus Acanthurus; species Acanthurus tractus. Next base: position 10,455,530 of record JAQNCA010000004.1, read on the forward strand.
TGCATCATGTGAGGAGGAGACCTCCACAGCCAGACTTACACAATCACCCAGATCGCCTTCACCCACTGGGTTCAGGACACTATCTGAGGTGCTGCAACTGCAACAGCAACAACGAGTAAGATTTTTAGACGTGAAAAGTCAATTAAGTTGAGAATAAGAAAGTTAATGACATATAAATAGGATGAATATAGTAGGATGAAAAGTAGTGCAGGATAAAGCTGACTCCTCTTTGTACAGAACATGCTTCATATCTCTGGATTCACAATACATACAGTTTGCAAAAGTAGCTCACTTACACGGTGACGGGTTTACAAGAGGGATTACTTGTATTGGCCATGAATTATTTAAGAGCAAACCAATATAGAGAAACCACAACAGTGAGTCAGCTAAGTCACAGTTAGCTTCCTTGTAAAGACGTTAACATCAAAACACTGACCTGTCGAGTGTCTGCTGCCTCTGCCTCGAGGATGAGCTGACTCCACTCAGGTATGCTAAGATGTTACTGTGATCTATCAGTTCTGAGAGGTCGGAGCTCCTCTCTTCTTCAGCTTCAGCTGTCTGGATGTTCTGTCCATCCAGAGAGCCCAGTGACAGAGAGGAAAACCTGCACACAGAGACTCAAACACTCAGTGGAACCTAACACCAACACTGCACCTGAAACATTATCTGCTCCATGGAAAAACTGAGAACAAGTTTGTTGTTTGAGCAAAACTAACATGAAACATGCAAGCATCATAATATATTTATGTGTTGTCGAAGTACTGGAATTTTAAAATATTTTAGCAAGGACCTTATATGGCAGCTGCTGTGTTTGATATTTTCTGGTAAAGAGCCAGTTATGGATTTGCTGCCCTTCTGTAATCCATCATTTCTATGGGCTTCACTGGCCTCCTTCGCCTCCTCTTTTTTGTCCTCTTTGCATGTGTCCGTCTGATAACCCACAGTGGAAAAACCTGCACCTGCACATAGTCCCTGAAACATGAGACTCAGTCAGATAGTTTGCTGTTAGTAATCCCACACATGAACACACACACACAAACTCAGCATTTCTAGCAGGAGGAATTCATCTGAATTTTCAGGTGCAGGGTGTCATACAGAGGGTGAAGAAATGCAAAGTGTGCATGAGAACGACCCGGCAACTGAGCATTAATCCCATTTATATCTTTTGTCTTTCTTTACTCTTTTGATGTTGTCTTCACTGAAATATAATTAAATTGAATAATACAATTATCAAAAGTCAGTTATAGAAAAGCACAATATGCATAAAACTACAGTCACTAAACACTCAGCAGAGCAGAAACAACTTTTTGTGACAAAATAAAACAGTTGTGTTAGATATTTATTTAGTTCTGTTTCTCCATTGTAAAATTGCTCAAAGCATGTGTACTTTTTCTAAAAGAGTACTTGTGATTCTAATTTGTAATTTTACATACGAGTTCATTATAA
>JAQNCA010000004.1:10508932-10519237 GCA_029783725.1 Acanthurus tractus
AAAAAAGGATTGAGAGAATTAATTGCAATTTAAAAGGCAAAATTTAAGGTTTTAGATATATCAGGTGTTTTTAAGTGCTAACAGAATGAAACCAGGCTAGCTGTTTGCCCTTTGTTGGTAGCATCTGTGCTGATCTAATGTAGCTGTGCACTGCACACAGAATGTTAAAATATTCCTGCATTTCCTGTCATTAGCTTATCAGACAAATGAGAGTTTGCATTATTGTTCCTGCTCTTACTTTCTGTGTTGGTGCATTTGATTCCTGACAGGAAGCCTCTCTCAGTTTTTGCTCTTCGACGAGGATGTCCCTCAGGTGTTCATTCACCTGAAGAGAAAGACAGAGAGAGAGAGAGAGAGAGAGACAGGGGGATAGCCAGAGAAAAAGAGTGAGAGAGAGAGAGGCAGACAAACAGACAGAGGGATGAAGGTCAAATTTCAAACAAGCATTTGTGCACATGGGGACTGAATGGTGAGTCTGTGCTGGAGAAAGGAGAAACTTGAACCAGAGAACAAGAGGCTTCACACATCAAAGAAAAACTTTTCACCACCACCTGTGCCCATTAGCCGCTGATGCTAAATGTTATTGTAACCTAATATGCAGCACTCAGCTGACTTCTGGCTCAAGCACGGAGCAGAGAGAACTTCAAAGATTTCGATGAAGATGACATTTTCCTCTTCTTTTCTTCTTCTTGTTCTTCTTCTTCTTTTTTAAAATGATTATTGCTTCTCTGTGCTTAAATGCTCTCTACAAACAGTGATGAAACAGTTCAGCCTGAAGATGCGCAAGATCACATCCCCCCAAATCCCAGCATGGCGTGCCATGTCTCCAAGCTGCGCAGAGAGACACGTGTTTTTTTTTTATGTGTGTGTGTCTGTAAATGAATCCCTCTTGTTGTGTATCTTCCCGTCTTTGGGCTGAAAACAAGAGCAGCGAGCACATGAGCTCCTCTGGCAAGGAACGTCAGTGATCACTGTACATTTAATGGATTAATTCATGCCATGCTGCAGCTTGTTTCATGATTTTTAACAAAGTGAACCCTCAAGTGACTAAATAATCTGTGAGATAATGAAATAAAGTGAAGATGCAATCACAGAGGCTTAACTACTGCCCTCTCATAAGCTTACAGCCCACCCGAGATCTGACTTAACCCTCCCAATCCTGCTTTAGCAGACCAGAGGAGGTTAGGTTTAGTCAGCCATCTTTTGGTAATCTCTCTGACATGATTACACACGTTTGGTGCCAGTTATTCTTCTAGTTTTATTGCAAATATAAAAGATTTTAAACCAACAGTGGTGGTACTGACACTCCAGCAACTTTTGGGTCCCCCTAATCCGCTGTGAAACAAAGAACTGTGTGGCCATCATTATAATGGGCTGAAGCATGTGTACAGTCGTTGAAATGAGCAAGTATATATTTCTGTGGTTTTGAGCGCACACGAATAAGCTCCCGTGTGTACCTTGTTGATCCAGGTGATGATTGCATCCTCAGTGTCATAAGGCAGCTCCTGGACGTGTCCGTCACTATGTGAGGGCTCAGCGGAGGAGTATCTGTTGATGCAGGACATCACTCTCTCCACGCTCACCATCTCCACAGTGTACGCCATCATCAGGGTGTCTATGAGCGCCAGGTGGGAACTCTGTGGAGACATGTAGTCACATTTCAATTCAGTGAGGCGACGGGCAACACAAGTGCTGTCGTTTGCATGTGAGTTTGAAAGAAAATGAGGACCAACCAAAAAAAATGTCATCTCCTTTGTTGACAATTCCTGGTGCAAAACAAAAGATGAGTGAGCTCCCCCGAAGTATCAGACTTTGGAAATATGATGTCATATATTGCGAGGCAGCAAATACTCTGTTTAGATTTTGTAAAACTGTGAAATTTTTGGGGGCATTTCATGCTTTTCCTTTTAAATTATAGAGTAATGAATCAAAGTATTTAGCCGTGCTCAAACTGAGGATGTTGCATATTATGGTCTGTGTCCTAAACCCATAAGACCACCAGAGCCCCCTCATTTATGCTGCAGCAACAACCCCTTATTAAATGGGGCCATTGTGGTGAGCGATGCATAACTGTTTTGAGAAACGGCTCAATGTAAGCTAAGAACAAACTGAATTCTCAAATCTGACTTGATTTACATCGGAAGATGCGGCATCACTTTATATATTTACATTGTGATTTAAGAATAAGAATTTCATTCACGCGGCTCAGCACTACGAAAGACACACAGCCTGCAAACATCTCGTCACAGCTCTCTTGTTTCAGCGATTGCTGTGTGTTTGCTATGAAAGCAAGGATTCTGCAACTTTTCCACACACACTTTTAGCTCAGCGAGTCGCTTGCAGCAGACCTCGGTTCCAGTAAGTTCACCATGTTTCAGTCCACTTTTTCTTGTGATGTAAACTGAGGAATTCGCTTCAAAGTTTCTGATCGTCATCTTTCCAACCCCTCCCACCTCACAACATCTGAAATCACTTTTCACTCTTAACAGTCCGTACATGAAGTGCTACTTTTACAATGCACACATGACCTAGTTTTGAGTCATTCACTTCATGCAGTTTTAAGAACCATCAACACCTACACAAAGCTTGACATTCTCCCAGCCTTTCTAATCCCATTCCAGGCCGGTCAGACCAGCAGACCTCCCCTTCCCCTTCCTGTCACACCACAGGTCTGCACAAAAACATTTACGCTCTGTGTGAACGTGTGCTGACGTGAGCTTGTTGCTTACCTAAGCATCTATTTGTGAGTCCAAACTGACTAAACTAACACATAAAGTCGGGAACTCCACGATCCAGGAGACTCAAACCAACAAACACAAAAAAAAAAGCAGTGAAACCTCGTCCCACCGGAGCCTGAACTGTCAAGCACAGGCTTCTATTCATAACCACAGAGCCTCGTGTAACAGCCAGAGTGACCAAGTGTTTCCCCAAGAAACCAACAACTGATCCAGTGCTATGACTCTGTTCTGCTGCTGGAGCAGAACGTCAGCACCACATGTTCTTCTGCCAGTCCAAACAGAAAAAATGTAGCCGTTAGAAACAAACTCCTCATGGAAATAAGTGCTGAGATGCTTAAAAACCATCAGAATTAAATTGAACCTGATGTTGGAAAATGTCAGGAATTGGTCAGGAATCATTTTTTATTGAATCTGATTTGATTCAATTTAAAAAATAAAAAACACAATAAAAAAAGATAGGAATGTAACATTGCTTCACTCAGGCCACTGCTCATCCTCCTGTCTGGGTAGACCCACAATTGAGTTTAATTTTTATTATTGATAAATTTCTCATTTATTTCCGTTAAGTAATTATACAGTTGATTATAAAATGACATGATATAATAAATATTCCCCTAAAAATATTCGAGACACCAAAGTACATTTTTAAATTGCAATATTGTCAGATAAAACAAGACACTGAGTTAACAGTAACATACAAAAGAAAGTTTCACATTTTAGAAAATTGAGCTGAGGAACATTTTGTATCTTTGCTTAATAAATGGTAAAAAATTATTCACAAATTCTTAAAATTCCTGTTATTAATTTTTTTGTTGATTGACTAATAAGTCAATAAACTTATTGAAACAACTGTACTGGCTGAACCCATGTTTGAAAATAAAAAACACCGATACATAGCTGACCTACATAAAGATGTATGCTGGCAGACATACAGTATGTTATACTGAATGCTACAACTGTAGTGTATTACATGGTTGTTATGTGCTTGGACACAGAGCCGCCACATTACATGAGCCTGATAGTAAATTGTCGATGAAACAGTCTGCAGACACTGTTTTGAATTCCAGAATCTTCAGGAAATTGACAAATACTTGACATTTTGAGCATTTTTTTATCCACCAGGGTCACAGCAGACAGTCTGACTGACAACTGGACTGGAGTGATAGAGAGACAGACAGGAGGTGAGACAAGCCAAGCAGCTTAGCTTGAAACTGAAGATCTAGAAAACACGATCTACATGAAAACCCACTGAGCTTTTTTCTGTGATTGAAGCTTTTCTGAACTCATTTGCATAAAACCTCTAAATCTTTAATGTCGTTAAGAAGCTTGCGTAGGTGTGTGTGCGTACGGATGTGTGCGTGTGTGTGTATTTAAATCACTGGGTGGAGAAGCCACATGAATTTAAATGGGGCTGACAAATCAAGTGTTCATTTATTTTTGTATTAGTTCTTGTCCAAATTAACATGCGTATTCAAACATCTGAATTAAAAACACAACTTTGCTACAAAGCAAATTGTAAAAGTTTGTCAACCATCAAACCACAAAGACTAAAAGATTTGAAAAGGCATTGCTTTAAAATTACTAGTGGGGGTTAAAAAAGTGGTAGAATAACAGAACTATTGCATAAGTGCTACAGCATGAAACTCCATGTTAAGCCAGGACATGAGTCTTATAGGTACGAGTAGGTTTGACTTTGCATTTTGTTTTTGACCTCTTACATAAAACACAAAAATTGTTGGCAACGGTGTTTGTTATGATGATGTTTTTTTTTATTTCAAAAAATGTCACACTGTTCCTTCACACTTTGTCAAATAAATGTTCACTACCTCCAAGTCCCTCACTGAAACCGAATGCGTTATTTTTACTCTTGTTATTTTTTTTATATCATAATTATTTAAACATTTGGAGAAGATCAGAGGACTGAAACTTTGTCATTACATCTGTATGTGTTTTTCTTTAACCAAAGTTGTTGTTCCTCACTACACTGTTGTGTAGCTTTGTCTGTGTCACTGTTTCTACTGGGACATTGTATTTAGATCTGGCATGCATGTGTGTATGTGTGTGTGTGTATGTGCATGTGTGATATGTGTATAATTCACAAAAGACGGTCACTATATGGAGCCCTTGCTCACATATCTACAGACTGTTCTGGTATTCACTACTGTTGACACCACAGGATGGATTTAAAAGCATGTGCTGTCTATTATCCCCACACAAAGACCTTTAGTGAGTGTGAGTGTGTGTGTGTGTGTGTGTGTGAGTGTGCACAGACGAATCTAAACCACTCACGGTGACAGACACGCCTTATAAGGCTGTGGAAATGGCACACACACCGGTCATAAAGGGCTGTAGAGAGCTGCAGTGCGCTCATGCACACTATCTAACAGGAGCATCAGTATTCAACCTCACTGCTGTTGTATGACTGCATATATATGTGTGTGTGTGGGGGTCAGTGTGTGTGTGTGTGTGTGTGTGTGATGTGTGAGTGTGTGCCCTTGATCAAAGGCATCTATGGGCACAATACAGCTGAGCAAACAGATAATAGAAGCACCCTTTTCCGCACAAACATCACAAGTGCCCATTTCACACAGGTACACACACTCAGACGTGGCCACCATCAGAGCGACACAAGTTTTATTATTGTACAACTTTACACCTACATGTCGAGCCCACTTCAGATGTTGGTGCGTGCCAACAGTTGAGGTGCCATTGTCCAAAAGGGGCAGTTAAAACAAAAAAAAAAGGAAAATAAAAAGACCAGTCATGCTATCTCTCTCAAACACACATCCATGAGATCCTGTAAATCTTTCAGCAAATTTTTGGCAGAAAGCCGCTCGATGAAGGTACACGCCCCTCTGCAGGAAAATTCAATTACTGCTGCGTCTCTCTCTCTCTCTCCCTCTCTCTCTCTCTCTCTCTCTTTTTCCTCTGTCACTTTCTGGTCTTCATGTTTTAACACTGAGAGGGCGGCACGTCTCAGAAAAAAGAAAAAGTCCAGGAGAAACAGGAGGGTCGAGCTACAAGAGGACGCACAGCTCTTCTGACAGCTCTTTGGAGGTGTGTGTGTGTGTGTGTGTGTGTGTACGTTTAAAAATGGGGTAATGGGTGGTGATGGTGTCAGGGGGGGGGGGCTCTCATTTGTGCACCAGACGTGCTTTGACTCACTGCGAGACCCCACCCTCCAAAATGCTGCAGTAGTGCACATCACATCTTCCTCCTTTCTCCTGGACCCTCCCTGCTCTCCTTATACTCCGCTCCTCTTCTCCACTCCCCCCTGTCATCCCCCCCCTTTTTTTCCTCTCCCCTCTTTCCAGATGGTCTTATTAACAGTGGGCCTTTTCCACTCCGTTTTCTGGCACACACACGTCTTCCCGCCCACCAAAAAGGCAATACATTACCCTTCCTCTCCTCTCCTCTCCTCTCTGCTCTTTCACAGCTCTTCCCCGACTCCCTTTTTTCGATTTCTCCTCCCTAGACTTCCACACTCCCCCTTTCCTCTCATCTCTTGCTCTACTTTCCTGCTTCCTCAAGGATCACGGCCAAATGACAGCCCTTAAACTCCATCTTCCACCTCTTTTCCCTCCTTTTCTCTCTCTATATCCATTCGCCCTCTGACAGACTGCCACGCTCCTCCTCCTCCACCGCCTCCTCCTCCTCCCCCTGACATGAGTTATTCTTCTGTTGCACAGCATTTGGAAAACCATGAGGTCATCATTTTCTCTGCAGATATACCATAAACCCAAAATGAGAAGCCCTCATTTTAGTGTGACTGAAATGATCCTGCTGAGTCCACAAATACACACACAGGCAGTTTCTCTGCTTTGCACAACCAATCTAATGAATACAGGGGGGCACAGAGCGACAGTAAGGACGGACTGATTAACAAATTGCCTGGCCGAGTGTTACACAGATGAAGGTCAATAGTTATAGAGACTCGAGGGGCTATTGACTCCATTTGTCTACTTAACACTGTCATTAAATCACCTGCAATGCACACAGAGCCACAGAGACAAAAGGGGGGAGACTGCACATGCACTTTTAAAGGTGCTGAGGAACATGGCATCATTAAGTGTAACACCTAATCACTGCCCGTCACTCCCACCTTAATGACATCCTTAATCGATGTCTTTGGTAGTAAACACAATCAACTGTAAACATAAAAATGTCCTTCACAAGTGACTTTGGATTTTCCTCTAAAGCAGAGGCCAAATAAAATACAACCCGAGAGAGAGAGAGAGAGAGAGAGAGAAGGTGTGTGGGCACTGGTGAGCCTGAAGAAATATGCTTAAGCTTCAATTAAATATTCAAGCGATAACGAATTTAATCCACTAAGATGAGAGTTTGCATGAGACAGAGCAGAGGCGGGGCAGCGAAAGGCCAAGAAGAGAGTGTGTGACAGGAGGAGGGAGATGGAGACAGAAAGAGGAAGGTGGTGAACAAAGAGAGAGAGAGAGGAGGAAAGAAACAGTAAGACAGACGGAGAGACAGAGTGAGAGCAGGATGGGGAGGGAGGGGGAGGAGAGCGTGCACTGCAATGCAGACACCTTTTGTCGTCAGCAGAAGTGCACGATCTCCACCCCTGCATGCTGGAGCAGGGCGTCTGGATGATGCTGCCACACACTCACCCTCCTTTCATAGCAGCATAAATACACACTTCAAAGGCTCTGTTTCATTCTATTCATGTCCAGTAAGAGGTGACAGTATGATGATTTTATAGCTGAAACAATGAGCTAGTGAATGAATTTGTCAATCAATGGGACTTTATCAACAGTTATGGTATGTGTTTCAGTCTGTTCTCAAGTAAAAAGGCCCCAAAATAACTTGTTCCTGCCTCTGGGATGTGAGGATGATCTGTTTCAAATCACAGAAAAGCAGAGGTGTGGACTCGAGTCACATGATTCTGAGTCACGGATTTGATGACTTAAGACTCAACTAAAAAATAAAAAAGCAAAAACCTGCAACTCGACTTAATATCACAGAGATTTTTCTTTGTCAACAAACATCGCATGTTGGTTAGCAGCACGTAAAATGTGCAGATCAGAGACAGAGGTAACACTTTCCAAATTTGTTCAAATTGCAAAGAGCATTTGTTATTGCTGAACTGGTATTACATTTGCTACAGAGCACATGATGACTTGATTTGGACTCAAAATTTAAAATGTAGAACTGGATCTGAACTGAGACTTAGAACTTGACTCATCTGTCTTCTAGTGGGACTTAACTTGTGACTTATGAAACAAAGACTCTGCCCCATCTTTGCTTTAAACCGACAGAACAACATTAATTTGGGCTCAAACAACTTGTAATTGACTACACTGCATATTATTAAATAAAAAAACGATCTCTTTTCACCATAATATCAATCAATTATGAAAATAATCAAAAGCCTTATCATGTACTTCCACACACAACATTGAAAATATACTTAAACATGTCCTGGTGTTGTGAGTTAAGGCATGTTTGCCCGGCGCTGACACAGAGTACGAACAGTGAGTAATGGGTTGCTATAGGAAACCCGTCATTAGCGGTTGTTTTTCTCTCAACAGGACAGACTTTGGAGGACGGTCGGACACACAGAGCAGCACACACAAACACAATATCATATAACTCGCTTATTCAGCAGGAGGGGAAGAAAACAGCAAAGTAACTGTAATAGTCCTGAAATGATTAGTGGTTTAATCAATTAGCTGACTGACAGAAAATACATCAAATGCAAGTATTTTCTGCAGTTTGTTGCGTTCAGCTTTTTAAAAGTGAGCATTCGCTGCTTTTCTTTGTTTTAATTCACTGCAATATTAAAAGTTTGCGCTACTGCCTGTTGGTTTGTAAAATCAAGCAACTTTGAAACAAAATCTTGGTTTCTGGGAAACTGTCACGGACATTTTTCTCAAGTTTTTCACATCAAATAGACAGTTAATGAAAACACATCCTTAGTTTTAGCTTTGCACTTGTGTGAGCGTATGCACGACTTTGCAAATGATCAGACAGAGATTAAACAAAGAAATCGCTTTTTACACAACCTCTTTTCTTGGTAAATAACACATATGCATTTTTTTAAGTGTGCACGTTACATGCACATGTATCAAGAAAACTGTAAACTGTAAAACCAGCAGGAAAATCTGGATTTTTTTCAGTCGTGTACTCAGTCAGACGCACGCCCACTCACCATGTGTATAGGCGTGCTGGTCAGGTCTCTCTCAGTGACCAGTCGGTCCTGGTCAGTGACATACAGGCCTTTCTGGGCCAAAGCCTGGATGACAGCGTTGTGTCCCAGCAAAGGTTTGACGGCATCACTGCGGAGGATCAGGCTCCCAGCACGGCAGTAGAGCTCTGCAGACTGGAGCAGGCAAGCCACTGGAGGCTTCAGGTGCTCCTGGTTGTACTGGTCCCTGTACAAAGGCTCAGCCAGCTCCTCTGGCACTGCGTCTGAGGGGAGGGAAAGGCACAGAAAGGCAGAAAGGATGTGAGGTGAGAGTCGGTTTCACCTCCTCAGGCTGCATCTCTGCAGAGACGCCACCATGGACGGAGGAGCGAACAGTGAATGCATACAGGCAATAAAAACAAGCCATGCTACTACTCCTTCTCTATTTTACTGCCTTTGTTGTTGTTGCTATGGCTTCACTACAGCACACTATAGCCACAACCAGCTCAAAGCTTGTTGCACACACCCAGCTGGTAAACACCACAGAACATCACATCAAAAGCAAATTTTCATAAGCCAGGAGGTCATTTTGTGGTTAAAAGACGTTTTTTTGTGCAGAGACAGTTTTCACTTTGCCACCCACGCTAATGTCACGTGTTTTCTCTGATGCTTATCTTGCTATCTTCTGAAGATCCCACAGGACATCTTGTGAGCACAGAGTCACTCTGTGTGCATCCCTCTGTGTGTGTGTGTGTTCACAAGTATACTGTAGCACTGTGGACCTGTAACTTTTTCTGTCACAGTCCCCTTCAGAAGCTGGAAGAGTTTCTGAGGACATATTTATGAGGATAGCAACTGATAACAAGGAATCAGAGTAGAATATTATTGATAAAGTAGGTATGATAGTTACAAAAGTAGGTTTAAGGTTAGTATGGCTGTAACATGTGAAATCTGTTGGCATCTGAACATTAAATATAGGACATTATTACCCAACCAGTCAATCCTGCTTTAAAAATAAGACTGATTTGTTGTTTTGATTTTTGTTACCCACACAAGTTTGACCGACCACCGGATCATTTTAACATTTCATTAAGATAAATCCTCTTTTAATCCTTGAAGTTTTAAAAAAAAAATAAATCTCAGCTCTCCTCTCCTTTAAACAGCTCCTGATTGAGGCAGAATCCAGAAAGATCTAATCTATGAACTATTTGTTGCAGCCCTACAGAAAATGATTATGTCCTTTAAATTTATTATATTCATTCAACATAGTTTGCCTCCATATTTTGCCCCTGCTCATCCACATACCCCCCCTCCGGCTGGGATTTTTCGCCCCCCTAGGAGAGCTTGTCTGGCAGTTTATGAACCACTTCTGTAGCCTATATGTGTGGAGGTAGAAGTGTACATTGCAAAACCTGGAGAGCCTCC
>JAQNCA010000004.1:10581404-10594334 GCA_029783725.1 Acanthurus tractus
CTACCTGTGGCAGAAATCATCAGCACCCTCACAAAGAGCGACAGAGAAAGCGGAGGTCCACAGTCCATAAGTGTGTGTGTGTGTGTGATTGTGTTCCAAGACAGTATGACCACTAATCTGGTACACATGGACACTACTTGCTGGAGCTGCTGGCACTTGGCTTGTATGTGTGTGCGTGTGTGTGTGTGTGTGTGTGTGTGTGTGTGTGTTTGTGAGTTTAAATGTGTTTTTGTGTTTCCCAGCAAAAGTTGGGACACAGGCTGATGGGGAGGGGAGTTGAGGTCAAGAAGAATGATTGGAAGTTGTTTGGGGGGGGGGGTGTCGGTAATTGTTAGGGTTAAATCCAAGAGTGTATTTCCAGTACTGCATAGTCAGCTGTCACAACACACACACACACACACACACGCACACAACATGTACACTGGGCATGCACATAGTTTAGACATTGTACTCAGTGCGGCACTGCCCCCCAGTGTTATGGTTCACCATCAAACACACACTGTATTGAAAATGTACTCTGTGCACCTGGCCGTTGTCATTCAGAAATCCAAACGAACAAAGCAACATATATATAGCGCAACAGCGGTCTATTATAAGCTAGTTAACATCTTTTTTTCCATCAAAGGCTAAATGTTTTGTCTACAGTGAGAGGGTTACAGACAGACGGATCAGACAAAAACACTGCATGTGCCTGCAGGCCAGAAAGTCTAAAGAGCCATACGTCGGAACACAAAGCAGGTCATAAGTCTCGTCCATTCACAGCACGCCCACTGTGATAACTAAAGAGGCGCTGTGGAGCCTGCTGGCACATTTGTGGCATGTGATTACTCCCTGTGTGTGTGTGTGTGTGTGTGTGTGTCATAAAAATACTTTCTACCGTAATTTGGCGTACTTCCCACACACACATAAACACGTAAACACTCAAGCCGTAGGCAGGAGATGATCTATTGCAACAGATGTATCTGTGTGTGTGTGTGTGTTTATTCAGCTGTTACATTCATCCCTGTATGTCCCTCTTTTAGCACATGGACTAGTTACTTTGGTTCATTTGGGCTCAGTCAGCCTATCGGTGGCTGAGGTCTGGTAACCAAGGCGAGGTCAACGCTTGTCAAGGACTCGGGATGGTCACTTCTTCGAGCAACAGTTGTTTTTCCTTGCAGACAGTACGAGACAATAAAGCCCAGCGTGGATCAGTGTCCAGTTACGATTCCCCTTCCTGGAATTAAGGAGTCAAGACAGGGAGGAGGTGAGAGGTGTGTGTGACCACAGCACAGCAGCTGCTGTGTTGATGGGAAAGCGCACCCTTAGAGGGCCAAAGGACTAAGGTCAATCTGAGGTCTCAAGAGGAACCAATCAGCAGTGAAAACTTGTCCAAAGGGAGAACAATGATGTCTCGGCACAAGTGCTTTGCATCAGCAGCAAAATACTGCAGGATTAACAGCATGACTGTCAGCTTATTGGAACATTTCATATCCACAGATCAACATAACTACAGATTACAACATTCAACACAACATGCCGTACTCTTAATAACAACTTTATTTATATATAGATTTTCTTTTTTTTACAAAAATACAAATGATTTGCTCTATACAAAATAAATATCGTAAGAATAAGGTAGGAATATTAATAATATTTACAGGCTGTGCTTCACAAGATGCTCCACTTTGCAAAAGACAACATGAATAACTTATCGTTTTGTACAGATTTATAAGTTAGAAAAGGCTGTGTCTCCAAACGCAACCAAACCCCCACCCCCCTCCCCCCCAACCCCTGTGGCATTATGGGTGGTTGATAGTTGATTGATACATTCATGATTGAGTTTTTCTACTAAACCAAAATTGAGTTCTCATGTGGGGAAAACAAAAGAATGCTTTGCACAGGAAATGAGGGAAGAAATGAAGTTTGTGTGAATGTGCGTTTTACATGTGTCTCTCTGTTCCATGATGAGGCGGGGGGGCGGCGGGGGGGTTCTGGTGCTTTTCAAACACATCTCTTGGAGAGTCTTTGTGCATCTCTTGCTTGAGTCTTTTTACTTTTTATGTCATCTCATTCACTGATTTAATAAAGTTAAGTCTTCAGTGCATCCAGTGCCAAAGCGATGACCCTCGGCACACTGCGGTAAAATGACTCATTTTCTAGGCCCACGAGACTGTAGAAGGTCAGAGGTCGTCCTCCAACCACCGCTCTGACCCGCGCCTGGTAAAGCCCGCGGTCATTCTTTGAGCCCAAATCCACCAACACCTGAACAAAAGAAAAGGCAGCAAGGAGACAAAAAAATATGAATGCACAAGTATTAAATGTTTGGGTTTTTTTGTATTTTTATTAGTGAATGTTTTATTTAACTCCTCCATCTTAAATGATAGTTTACCTCTTGGAAGCTCATGTGTAGGTTCTTGCTCGGGATGTTTAAGACCCATTTGTAAGAGTCTCTGACTTGGCTGACTTGCTGTGAGGATTCTCTCACTCCAGGACAAACTACAGGAAGAAGCAAACATTTTCATTTAAGTAACAACATCCTCTTGTGAAATAAATATCAAAAGAAAAAAAACTAAGAATATTTCATTAAAGTTTTGTGAGAAACCGCACATACTTTTCCCACTGGCCACGGGTATTTGCCTCTTGTGAAGAAGGCTTCTGTATTTTCTGTGGAGACTTAAAGTCTTTGCAGTCTGTCTTGGATCAGCGGTCATCTCTGTGTGAGCACCTTCAGCGACCAGCTGACTGACTGTTGTTGACTGCACTGGAGACAGTAACGCCGAAGATTTTAAGTCTGTTTTATCTCCATGCTCGACAAAAGTAAAATCCTCTGAGGTGGTGCTCCATTCTACATCAGTGGAAGCATCTTTACTAGATAAGCTTTCACTTTGGATGGCATCTTCTCTCACAAATTCATCTTCTTTCTCCAATTTTTGAATTTCATCCATCAGTGCTGTTAGAAGTGACCAAGGTTTCTGGGATATCTGGGAGGAGGAGGAGGAGGAGGAGGAAGAGGGGTCGGTGTGGCCTGGTGCTCCAGCGGAAGAAGTCGGAACAGAGGGGCTGATGGGAGACTCTTCATGGAGGTAGCTTGTGTCCAAGTGCAGGATGGGAGGAGCAGCTCTGGAGTTCAGTTTGGAGCGCAGAGCTGTGATAACAGATTGGAATTCTCCGTCCAGCTGATGCACTGTGGAGTCGTCCGTCTGTAGATGACATGTGCAAATAGAGTTAAAATAAAAAAAGTTCAGCTTCAAATAAATCCATATCAAAACATTACATTTCATTGCAATGTCTACATCCTCTCCAGTCACTAACATCACACTTTGTTTGTAATTCTTTTTTCAAAAAAGAGGACAAAAATGGAAGAAAACAGCATGCAGAATGTTGATGGTTGTACCAAAAATGATCTACCTGTAAGAAGATGTTGTCCTCCTGTCTTGTTGAGGAGGAAATGTCTGTGGGTTTGTCAGTGTGGCTTTTTTCCAGGTCCTCAGCCATGTTTCTCAGATATTTCTCCCACTCATCCACTGAGGGTCCCACCTCTCTGAGGAAAGATGGAGGGACTGGGGAAGGACCCTGCTCTGTTGGCACCACAGCTCCACCTAGCTGTTCTGCAAGTAATAAAACCCCTGTTAGAACAGTGACACAACTCAGTTTCCAGATGTAACAACAGACCCGAGAAAGAAAGCTGTTCTGCAAAACAACAAAAGAATGTCGAACTGTCATGAGACAATCATGCAGACAGAAGATGGAATAGCATAATCTGTCAATCATGTACCTTCAATTTGCGTGGCACCCTGGCTGAGGCTCAGGTCCCTCCTCTCTCTGGTGTGGGTGAAAGCTGTGCTGTAGATGTGCTCCACCAGCTGAGGCAGAGTCTGGGTGAAGAAGGTCAAGTCCACTTTGTCCCTAATGTAGTCCTCAGCCCTCTGGAGCAAATCCAACAGGGTCTGCAGGAACGAACGCAACTCTGGATGGAAAAGAGCATTCAACAGGTCAGAGACCTCAGAGCAGCAGCAAGAGTCTCTACAATGTTTGAGCCCTCGATCAAGCTGAGCTTTTTAATAACAGTACTTACGACATTTCTTGAAGCGAGTGAGGCACTTCTCTTCGGCCATTTGGCTGCAGGTGCTGGAGGACTGACCATGAGGACATGTCAGGGTATAGAAGCGACAGAGAGAGCTGAACTCCGACCTCTGTTCCTCCTCCGTCATGTCTGTTGTTTTCAGCAGCTCCTGACATGTCGGCTCCCTGCTTCCAAATGACTCTAAAAAAAGATAAGCAAGATAAGCATGGATAGTGTTTTAACCCTGAACACGTGTTGTATGTTTTTATATTTGAGTTTCTCTGGTGCTTTATTGTTTCTTGAAGCTCACTTTGTATCTCAGCCTGAATCCAGTCAGAGAAAGCGGACACCCGAGTGTAAACTCCAGGCTTGCCCTTCTCCCCACAGCCATCCCCCCAGGAGGTGATGCCATGAAGCTGGAAACGACCCGACATTCTGTCCTGGTAGATCAGAGGGCCTCCAGAGTCTCCCTACAAGTGACAGAAAATCACAAAGATTAAAAAAAGGCTGACTGTGGTCTGTTTTTTAAAAAGTCTGAGTGACTTAAAGCGATCAGAAACAAAAACAGCATCAGATCTTTTACATCAAATCATGCATGTGTCAGTTTGGTGGCTGAAGCTGATTCCCACCTGACAAGAGTCGATGCCTCCGGACAGATAGCCAGCACACAGCATAGTATTGGTGACAAGCTCTTTGCCAAGGGCACTTTTACAGGTGCTCTGAGGCAGCAGGGGCACCTTGGCCTCCATAACCACATCAGCAGATGGACCGTCTGTGGAGAAGCAGAAATTAACCACGTTACAAAACAAGTATTTAGAATTTGGACAAGTATTAACAAATTGGCAGACTTCATTGACACAAATTCTCTCAAAGAGGAAACAAATGCATTTGAGATTTTTTTTTTTTGGAAAAAACTAAGCAATAAATTTATTCTAAAACTTGGGCAATTGTTTTCCACTCACCTTCATAGAGAGAGCCCCAGCCTGCCACCAGGCATGGACTACCAGTAGGGGGCTCCATGCCAGAGGGAAGACACACTGGGGTGACACGGTTGGACAGGACCACTGGAGACGTCAGCTCCACCAGGGCTATATCGTTGTTAAATGTCTTTGGGTTGAACTGCAGGAAGTGACGAAGGTTTGACCGATTGATTAACTTGAAGACTGAGATCCTTATCTTTGATCAGATAACCAAGACGGTGTGATGGGATAATATGAGACTATCCCTATATATCCCACACTTTGGATTGTTACCTTAGGATGAGGAATGATGCGGTTCACTTTGAGAACCTGCTCATCAGGGTCTGTCTTTGTGATGTCAAACTCCCCCACCACGGCGGTCCAGTAGCTCTCACTACGGCTGCTGGGGAGGTCAAAAAACAAGAGAAAATGACAGTTGGAGGAGAAAAAAAATCATCTGAAATTTATTGACAAATCAAAAATCGTAGGTTTTAAGTTGTGGAAAACAGATATGGACACTTACCCAGCAAAACAGTGAGCAGCAGTGACCACCCAGGAGCTGTCCACCAGGACCCCTCCGCACATCAGACCACCATCCAGCTGAAGGTTGACCAGCCAGGGCCAGCTGCCCGGAGGAGCAGGAGACCCCCCCACAATCCGAGAGCGAGGCTGTGTGATGTTTTGCACCGTGGACGCCCTCTGGCCGCACACTGCTGCTGGGACGGACAGACAGACGCTGATGGTCAAAAATAGCCAGCTTTCTGTCGACAAACACTGAACATTTGACCCGTGCAAATGGGTCTCACACCTCTGTGCTGACATACAGCGGGATTACTTTTATGAATGCGTGAACATTAACACGTGTTCCCTCACCCTGTGCATGTGTCTGTGTAGCAGGTTCCAGATTCTGCATTGTGTTGAGCAGGCTGCACTGGAGGACACGGGCGCTGCAGCTCTCACCCATGATCCTGATGCAGCTTTCTTTGTCCACTTCACCGGGCGGGCAACGCTGCCGATAGTAAGCACAGGCCTGACTCAGAGCCCAGCTTCGCTCAGCTTCATCCTGAAGCTTCTGGGCCTTACTGATGGCATCACAGCTGGGCTCCGCACCAGCAGCACTAGCAGGAGATGCTGTCAGGTAAGAAGAGGAGATTTGATGTCAATGAATATACTAAGAAAGCATCTATTCGTAATACATGTGTGATACAAAATGACTCGAGGATGAAAAGGGCAAGAAGAACCATAACTGACTTACAGCAGGAGCCAGACAGCTGTCCACAGTCCTGAAACAAACAGGGAACACAGCCACGACAGCCGGCTTCAGCCCGGCTCCTCTCGGACGATGCATGTTCGAGGGCAGACAGGGCGCTTGTCATGGCCGCCTCAAGAACCACAGTGCCACGATCAGACAGAGCTGCAGGAGACAACAGGAAGGAAGAGACAGAAAAGGAACTATTAATATTTGAAAAAATACTTTAAGATGTGACACAAGCAAGTGAATAAGGAGAGGAGATGTGCCAAGACACAGACAAGTACACATCAGTGAGACAGATAAACATGCTGTCCTGGGTTCTATGCACACATATTTGGTGTTTTTGTCGGCCATTTGCAAATAAGATCTTATAGTACAACCACAAAAATTTGTTTTTGGTACCATATCTATACATCTGTCCTGGTGTCTGGTCTGTCCTGGCTCTTGATAAACAAATTTAGTTCATATGTGGCTTCTTGCTTCAAGCATTTCTTTTAAAAAAAAGTTTGAATATGAAATAGATAAAGAATATTTTAGCAGCTTAAGATATCAATAGTAGGTTAAACTTCTTGGTTTAAAATAAAAAACATTTGCATTTGCTGAATTCTGATCAAAAGCCAGAAAGACATAAAAGACATAAAAGACTGTCATTGGGAACACTACGTGTGTTTGTGAGCATTAGCATGAACGGGTGCAGCTTTCTGGTATGTGTGTGAGTAGTCCCCTTTTTCTCATGCTGCTCTTTGAGCTCATTGGCAGCGTGTTAGGGAAGCTAGCTCACGCTCAGCGCGCTGGTGAGGCTTCTGCTGACACACATCAATCGGACCGCCGACCCGGCAACCCCCCTCTGTGCCGCGCCACATCACAGGATAGGCCACTAACAACAACAATGCTGATTGAAGACTTAATTAGAAGGCCAGGGCTGAGCTGGCAGAGGCTGGCGGGCAGGGACAGGCCGTAGGGGCACGGGCTGGCAGCCCCGGGGGCGGCTGGGACTCCAAGTCCCTTGTTCCAAACACACCAAACACACACTGCCGTCACCAGCCGCTTGTATGAAGGCTCTGGTGCACTCAGCACTTCAACTAGAGAGGGCCAGAGGTCCCTCAACACTTTGCTTTAGACTGCAAAAACTCATCTGTTGTAGCAACATAAACATGCAATGGATTCTTCATTGCTTTAGAGACAAGTGCTGAAATGTACAGTTTGATTAAAATGAGCTTTTAAAGAAAGGACACTTCCTGCTTGCAGTAAAACACTAAACTATTTACTGAATATGTCCAAGCACATCAGCAATCATCTCATCTAAACAACAAAGTAGAGCCATTGGAAAACTAAACATTTCTTGGATTTGCATGTTAAATTGAAGCGAATAGTAGTGAAGCATCACAACAGGAGTGTCACCAGATGTGGTTTTGCTTAACTCCTGAAAGATACAAACATTTTTAAAGTGTCATAGTTGCACTGGTTGTGGTTTGCAAGACTTTTACTACAACACTTTCAGAGAGTTTGGAGATTTGTCTATAAGAATTTTAAAATGTTCCTAAGTAATTCATTTATTGTTTGCTCCATCTTTAAGGAACTCTTGCGCTTATAGTGCACAGATCAGATATCAAAACTATAAACACTGGTAGGCACTGTTGTCACAACTCTTAATCTACATTTACCATTATCAGGAAACAATTAAAAAAATAGCTCAAGTGTTGAAAAATTACCTTTGAGTGCACTCTGGGGCATCCTGTATACCTCTCGACTTGTTGGGGCTCCCAGCAAGCAGTCGAGTCCCGTAAGCAGCAGAGAAAGCAGCAGCAGCAACATGGTGTCAGAACATCAGACCTCCACTCCACAGTGACAACAAGTAGACAGGCAGCAGACACACAGAGGATGCCAAGAGGATGCAGAGGTGCTGGAGATGAAGCTAGCTCGCAGTGTTTCCAGGTCTTTAATGCTGACTGTCTCCCTCCTCCTGACTCTCTGGACTCTCTCCCACACTGTGGTGCAGGGCATCTGTCTGTAAGTTTACTTAGAGGAACAATAGGTGCCTGGAGTGGTCCCTGGTATATATAGAGCCCCCAGGGAAACACCAGTAAGAGGGAGAGAACTGGGGGGGGTTGGACAGAGAGAGGGAGTAGGAGGGAGGAGGGAGAAATGCTCCCATGGCCAATACACAAACAGATGAATTCATTAAGACTGTGACAGCAAATCGGGCGAAACCTGCCAAGGCTGGACATTACAAAGAGGTTTGGTTCTATGAAAGGAGACAGAGGGAGGGAGAGAGAGAGAGAGAGAGAGATGCAGATAGGGAGGGGGGAGACAACAGGAAGGTGGAGTGATTGGCTGGGCAGCAGGGAAGAGGGTGTTGTTTGAATTAATTAATGTGAGAGGACGAGGGGAGAAAGTTATGCAGATAAGGATATGGGCCTATGTGACACTGCAGCGGGGGAATGCAGAGCGCGAGAGAGGGACGTCGAGAAGCGTCTGAAAGCGAAGAGATGCAGCATGAGGCGGGCGAGATGGAGATGGAGCGGAGGTTGAGTGACAGAGTGTGAGAGAGAGCGAGAAAGAGAGAGAGAGAGGGAGAGAGAGGGAGAGAGAGAGAGAGAGAGAGAGAGAGGGAAGTGTCTGCCATTCTGCATGCCCCTCAAAGAGGGCATTGTCCCCGGCGTCCCTCTGAGGATGCCCACATCAAAGCTGTCCCCCGGGCATCACTTGGCCGCCGCCTCCATTGATCACTTACAGTCTTTTATCCCCCCCATTAAAATATTGTCAGTTCACATCACTTTTGTCTTTCTCTGCTGAACTCTGCTTTTGTTACATAAAGATACAGTAAAAAAGTGCTCATGAACATGGTGTGTTGTTAAAGTCTGGAAGAAAAAAAAATCTTTTTTTGAACAAATCCAAACATTCTCTTTGTTATGGCATCTTGCACTTCTTCTCAGATTTTTTTGGATGTTGCATCTGCTGGAAGAAAAAACCAGACTGACATAATGACTTTCAGACAAAATGGTTTAATCTGGTTTACAGAGATAATGCATGTTAATTACATTTGGATTTAATAAAACAAGAAGAGTTTTTCCACATTGACTGTAATGTTTTTAACAAGGTTAGTTTTTCCTCACATAATGTTCATATTTGAGCTGGATTGAACAGGATTAAAGAAGGGACTTCCTCATTGATTTCAACAAGCAGATTTTATATGAAGAAAAAAAGGGTTTAGAAAGAAAGACAAAATAAACTTGTAAATAAACCAATAAAACTTTAACTAAAACCTTGACAAATAGCCAAGTTTCTATTTTACATTACGGAATAATATTTTTTCTTTTTTATGCAACCACTTCTAATTGAACCAACAGTGACTTTATTGACTTTTGTCTAACTTGATGTTCCAGTAAAGAAAGATGAGTACTGTAAACCTATTGAATAAACAAAGATGGATTATAGACAGCTCTGTGTGCAAGAACTGTAATTTGTTAAAATCAAATATGCAAGTTTGTTTTACACAGTTCACTATCAAGTTAATGCATATTCAAATTGAAAGAGACATATTCCAATTGCACAACACCAAAACCAGATACCAACCTAACAATTATTCTAAAAGTTACTAGTATCAGTGTTACACTATATTACACCATTGGATGGTAATAATTGTCTGCAGAAAGTGATCTGAGAAGAAACCTGATATAAACAAAATGTTCTGTACCTTTGCAGGCAAGCAGACAGGGACATGGTCACAGTCTATGTGGGTACTGTATGGAGCCTGTGCCGACCAGTAACCCAAACGAGGAGCACAAATTGGAGTCAACTTTGAGCCAACTAACTGGCTAAACGATAAAGAGTGGCGGCCGAATCGAGCGGGGCTTTATCAAAGAGAGCCGACCACTGCTGCCACAAGCCAGCAGTGACAGCAGAGTTCACACTGACAGCAACATACAGTACGTGTTAGAGGATGTGCCACTGTGTGGTAAGCCAGCTCTGGTGAATTCGAACGCTTTGATGGTGAAAAGATATATGCAAGGAGAGGACACAGCTAAAGAGAGCAGAGTTCGAGTCAGACATGGGAAAACAACAAGAAAAATTGCAGTTATTTCTTTTCAAACCTTAGTTTTAGACATTTGTTAGTGTGTGTGTGTGTGTGTGTCTGTGTGTGTGTGTATATGTTTTATTGTGTGCATTGTGCCCCAGCCCCCTCCATGCACCCGTGCGGCACAATGGCCCTGAGATCTGAGAGCAGGCTCAGGCGGAGCGGAGCGGGAACGGCATGGGACAAACAGGCGGCACTCTTTCATTCCTTCCCTCCCTCAGTCCATTTCGCTTTGATGTCCTTTGATTAATTTGCCTTCTGCTCACTCTTCCCTCATCTATCCACCAAGCATTGAGCGCTCTGCCTCTTTATTCTCTTCGCCTGCCTGTTTTCATCACTACAAACAGTGATATTCTACCTTATCTCCTCTGGCTACATTTGATCATTAACACTGTAGTTCAAAAGATTGTGCACAACTTATATTTGTGAATTTCTGGTCAGATCTTAGGAAATTTAACTGTAAATATATGGTAAATATTCATCATCAGCCATAACTGAATCTTTAATTTATCACAGTTTGTTTGTTTTTTCTTTAATAGTTGAGTTTTCCACTGGAACTTTCCTCAACAGAGCACTAATCTAGGTACGTCACATACCTGTGAAGGTTGTTTATATGACTTAGCAACCTCAGGCTAAAAAACAAAATCATTTGAATGATCTTTTGTGATCAGTTTGATAAGCTGGTGATGTCAGAACCAATAAGAATGATCCTAAATTCCTGATAATCTTAAATGTGCCCCAACATAAGACAGTTTCTGCTTTGCTTTTATCGGTAACATCTTGTTACTAAACTCTTTTGCATTTCTATTTTTAATTTCCAAGATGGTTTGTTATTCTAATACATTGAATAGCCTTAAGTAAGCACTTAACAATTCCACTAGCTTTAAAAGTGTATACAAAATTGGTTGCCTAAAAAGAAAAGTTTTATGACTTCAGTCATAAGAAAAGCAGTGTGTATTTAGTTTTTTTAAGACCAGGTATAACAGGTGCAAAGACAGTTTAAAAGTAAAATTTAAAATTGCATCACTTTGCATCAAAGTGAAAAACTCATAAAACACAAGTTGTTCTCTAAAGATAAGAATTAGATTATTGTCCTCAATCCTTGATCAATCCTGTAGCCCTCCCATAAATGTGGGAACCTTCAGAGAAGTTCATAAAAAATATGATTTAGTTTTTCAGGCCCAGGTGACAGCACCCCTATGTTTTTGGTGAAATGCTATAAATGACATATTTGTCCCTCAGCTCAGAGACATGGGGAATTTCTCAGAAAATAAGATTGTCTGCTAAAAGGATTAGTCAACTCATGCAAGATGTGTGTTTGAAGCAGCAGTGATGAGACTAGTTGACCTGCAGATTTTCATGTGGATGCACAATCATCTGTTGGACCGTTTGGAAGAGATTTATTGTGGGGTGCACAGGCTCATCTCTGGCTGCTTGAGCAGGTTACATAAAGAAAACACACAATGCTCGCCACAAAATCACACCACAATGAGAACCTTAACAACAATCGTGTTGAATAACACCCAGGTATTGTGTTCGGTTATGAAACCATTTCTCCCATTGTCTCGGGCAGAAAACAATTGAAATCTAGGTCAGTGGGGTACGCAAGAGAGAAGAGGTTCCCAACATTTCAACGCAGACAGACACTTGAACCCCCCTGACAATAGTCAAGCAGAAGCAGCTCGTCTGACAGGCCTGTTTTGGGTCATTGTTAGACATGTTGTTAATTAGATCTATTATGACCTAAACAATCACAAAACTGTCATTACATGCACGTTAGCCACCGGCTCCTCAATAATAATAATAATAATAATTGTAAAATTCACTTAAATGATAATGATGATGTTGGTAAAGTTTATATTGACTTTGATAATAATAACAATTTATATATAGAGGTCCTTTGCGTTGTCATAAAATTTTCATTGCATCAAAATATTTAGTAAAATCAATCACAAGTAGTTTATAGAAATAGCAGTTTTATACGTCATTGAACTAAACTCATAGCTGAAACTTATTTAATTGAAGCATTTTCATCAACACAAAGAGGCCAACATGAGGTCAGACTGATGCTCTGATGGTGGACAATACCAGGAAGCTCCATGTCTGACCCTTGAGCAAAGTCTGAGGGTTGTAAACCTGCACTGGCATTGCAACTTGTTTACATCAGCAGGTGGATGTACATTTTCCTCCAGGCTAAAACGTGTCCCTCAGTGTGCCATAGCACATTTGCACTTGTTTACTCTGTTCATCTGCTGGTGGTTCAGACACAGTCCTTCAATATTTGCACTTAAAGCCACAATGAACAAAAAACAGAGTGAGCTAAGTCCTTGCTTGTCATATGCAAATGAGCTATACAGCTGGACTGTAGAGCACAATCATTTATTGTGCAGGATCATACTTTATATCGCAACAGAATTATTGCTGAAAGTTGTTTACTGTTAGAAAGACAGTTGATGAGATACAGCAAGCACAGGAAAAAACAGAATTCAACCGTAGCCAAATAATAAATGAAAACTGAAATTGGTTTACAAAAAGATGTTCATTGCTGTGGTAGTTTTTTTGGTTTTGTAAAACAAAGTTCTTGCTGCAACAGTTC
>JAQNCA010000004.1:10729132-10743785 GCA_029783725.1 Acanthurus tractus
CACTTACTCTTCTCTGGAACAATCAGAGGGAACTTCTTCACTACGGCGGTCAGCAGCTGCATCATGGTCTCTATGTGCTCGGTGCTGAGAAGGGAATCACAAGTATCAGATATATTACAACAGATACTCTCTGCTATGGCCACCAGAAAAAGAAATTATTCTTGATATCCTCCATTGATATACTGTTAGCCATGTGACAGCTTTTATAAATTCAACACTATTCCTCACTGAAGAAAATGGTAACATTTATTTTAACTGTGCGCGACCTGACAAAACACCTATGTCGTAAAACTTAGACCTTTCTTTCTAACCGGCAATGAATTATTTATCTGTAAGTCAAAGTACTATTGTCTCACTTGATGAGGTCGTGTGCAGAGTTATCTGCCCCTTGTTCCTGCTTGACTGTAGTGGCTGCAGAGGCAACATGGGCAGAAGTGGGGCCAGGAGCGGTCACTGGGGGGGATGGACCAGCTGTGACAGCTGTGCCAGCACCTGGCTCTGTCTTTACTGTGGCAGCACGAGCAAAGCAAATATAAGTAAGTTCATTCAGTTCACTCATTGTTTATTTTAAGTCCTAATGCAAAACAATATAAGAACGGATATTTTTTTCAAGAAATATGTGTTTGTCTGTAAAAACAGGCATCAAAAAGTGATACTAAAACATTACCAGTACCCAGTTTTCTATTGTCTCTACTATTAAAAAAAAGAAAAAGAATGGAAGGAAATGGAGATTCAGAATAAAAAGGGAAAGAATGAGACAAGAGAGGCTGGGGTGGGGATGGACCCCTCTCACCTTGTGCCAGAGGCAGGGCAAGGGAGGGGGACGCCTGGCTGGCAGGACTTGGGGAGGCTCCAGCTCCAGCTGCTCCAAGGGTGGAGGAGGAGGAAGGAGTACTGGAGACTGGGCCTTTAGACAATACTATGCAGAGAAAAAAAACACACACACAGAATGGATTGATGGCCTATTGGGTACACAGGCTTAACATTAAGATGAATATGAAAGGGAAGGAAAGATGGTTTGCAAAAGAGAGGAGAATCTAGAGCATTTATAGTGTTTGAGCACCTGTTTCACTTAACATACACCTTGTGGTCATATTTATTTTCTCAATTAACTGAGTGTAAAAAGACAAACTGACAATGCAGCTGTTGGCTACTTTCTCACAATGTTAAGAGAGAGAGAGCATACTTTATTTCAACATTTGCACTTAAGAAACTTGTTGTGGAAGATGTAAAACACCCACAAAGCAATAAAGGTCATTGCTTCTTCATGTTTTATTCAAATGCTTTTGCTCCTGCCTATTATCTGCTATAAGAGGTGATTAATATTCCATGTGTTGAGTTCACATTTGAGTGCAGACTTTTTTTTTGTCATAGAAGACGGTTTTATAAGGGTTACTTGCTGTGCTGGTTATGTGTTTCAATGGGCTGTCTCAGGCATGCTTACCCTTGCCAACTGGCATGAGAATGGTCTGCAGCCCTCCAGACCCAGTACCAACCCCCAGCTGCTTGAGCTGGTTGGCAGGGATGGTTAAGACTGTCTGCTGTGTGCTGGAACCTCCAGAGTGGATCTTAAGCATACCTGTAGACCAAGAAGTATAGATTCCAGATAAAGATCAATTTGTGGTTTCACTAAATTTTGTGTTAATCAATTAACTTGCACAGAAACTGAAAAAAGGTGATTATTGCGGTGTGACAATGCCTCTGCATACCCGACAGAGTAGCACTTGTCTTCCCTCCTCCTGGTGCTACTCCGCTGACTAATGACGCAGCACTGACCAATGATGTGCCACTGCTTTTGGGTAAACCAACCACAGTCCCCACCCCAGAACCCTTTGACATGCTGATGACGGGCATGTTGGTAATGCCTTTTGCAACTGTTACCACAGCTCCAGTCGAACCGGCAGCACTCTTGGTCATTGTGGCAGAGCTGCCGGCACCCTTGACCAAAGTGGCTACAGCCGCCTTCGACAAGCTGCCTCCAGCTGCAGCGCTGGCGCTCTTAGCTGCACTGATTACTGCTGCTTGGTTGGCTGCCACCAGGAGTGAATGGTGTTGAGAGGCAGACTTCCCAGCATCGCCAGGCTGCAGGAAGCACAAAAAAACACAGCTATCAATCAGGAAATACACAGTAACGCTATTATTTTGCTCTATTTTAATGTCGCTAGGCTACAGTACAGCAAATATTTTTTTCTTTGCAGTACTACTTTAGCTTTGACAGATCTTTAACTTGCTGATATTGTTCTGATAATAAAATGTGCTATAAAGTGCATGTTGTAAAATGTTTTTAATATGGGTCATGACAGTGATTTACTAAAAAATTATTTTTTAATGCTTGTTGAAGAAAACGTGTTGAAACAACATTCAACTGGCCGACACATTTGACCTCTTTTGTAGTTATATTAAAGTGAATGTGGACATGACACAAAAGCTATTAATGAGCCATATGAATTCGAAAATATATATTGTTTTGCAGAAAGGAGAGAGGAAATGCAAGAAAATTAAATTCACTGTGACTCCGTGTTGAATTTCTTTCCTTTGCTCTAGTCACATTTGTTATCAGGTGCCGTGCAACTACCAGTGAGACATGCTGATTAGGTCACCGATTATATGGAATTCTGAAACACAAAAGCGTCCATTTCTCTCATAGGGGGCCCTCATAATTTAATTAACAGTCCTGAAAGGGCTGTTTTTCAAAAGTAGACAAGCAGTGATGTGTTTACATCACCATCTCTGGAGCATTGAGTGTTTTTCTCTGTTATACACTGTATACATGCAAAATTTGTTTTTGTGTGCTGAAGCCTCTGGAGAAGTCTTTTTGTGTGTTTCCATTTCTCAAGTTAATGAGGCTTGGTCACTGACTCTGAAGTTGTAATCACCACAACCCAGACCAATGCTGATGAACTGCTTTAGGCCCTTCAGACGCCATCTAATCTCTGCACTCTCTCTGACAAATACAGCACTGACCTTGCTTCTGCACTCACACTGTTTTCCATGTTTTTATTCTGCAGCGACAAGTCATTACAACACTATCTCACGAGAACAAATTAAAAACAATTAAAAATTAATCAGCCTGGATTATTCTTCTTGTGCAAAAGCAGCTAATTTCATGAAAATGATCCATAAACAACAACACATTTAAAACAATTCTTTGTAATTCTGGACATATGGAAGTATTTTTTTTATATTAAACTGGTCAGTTTATAAAATTTTAAATACTTTTTTTGTCCTGTGGAATAAAACAGAAAAATTCAAGGACTTTGAAACTAGCCTGTTGCTGGCTGGCTGCAGCAGCGCTGACAGAGCTGGGGGTGGAGCTGGCCGCAGTGATGACTCCACCAGTCATCCTCAGTGTGGTTGTCCCTGGTTTGGACAAGTGGCCTGCTGCAGCTGCTGTTACTGTCTTAACAGAACCATCGGACAGCTTCACTTGTGCACCCTGGGAGCCGCCCACCACCTGTCAATCATAGAATTTAGGATAAAGTTGAAATAAGGATCTGAAACTAAGAGCAACCATTAAGCTTTCAATCCACAAAAATGTTCTATATGAACATAGTTAAATAACTTAACAGGCAAGGAAGCAGATAAGATGGTGAAAAAAATGGACTACCAGGGAAAATCAACAAATGTCGATATTTTAGCAGTTTGGAGCAAATGAACACAGATCCCACAATCAAACTCATATGAGTAAAATGTTTGGGGGGAGGGGGAGAAGCAGAGAGCTTCCTTTGAACAAGTGAACAGGAGCTTTGAATGAAAAAAAGGTTACATTCAGCACAGCCCTAGTCATCCTGCCACATAAAGTCAAACAGATTAAACATTATCTAAGGAACTTTCTAATTCTAGCTCTACAGCCCATTGGTGAGTTAGGTTTACATCAACTGATGTCTGTATAAGTCTTTCACTGTTAGAATCAGCCACTCACGTATTGGTTGGAACAAAAAGATATTGTGTATATTCTCAAGTATTTACCTTTAGTATTTTGTCTAAAACATACGTTTAGAGATCAGCCACAAAGTTCAACATTTCTGTGTGTGAAAAGAGGGCGGTAGACTATCTCAAAAACACACAGCAATTCTACCATCATAGTTTGACTTGCCGCTAGCTTAAAGCATTTGACACTGTCTTTTTTTCCTCCCGAGAAAACTGAGATCAGAGAAGTTATTAGGTTTCTTGACAGAGGGAATTAAGATCTGCATTCAAGGAATAGGGGAATTGGCCATAATTATTGACTCAGATCTCTGCCAAAAGCATAATCACTAGCTCTGATCTGACGATGAGGGAGCACTCAATGAACCCATTATAACAGTATGACAGCTAAGTCCACAATGTGAAATGTCTTTGGCTGGTGACTGACGGATCAGGCAGGTCTGCCAGTCAATAGCAAATAGTACTGGTATTTCAGAGAGCACAGCATGTCCACAGTGATGCTTACCAACAGCTCTGTTTAAATGGTTTCGTCTCTGTTTATAAATTAATACTGAGGAATATGGTTTTAACACTTATGGTTTACTTCATCAAGAAAATATTACATAAAAGAGTTCCCTATAATCACTCTCAGGCCTCAATCTAGCAGGAAACTTGCCCTCTTTAACATCACTTAATACATAAGCTGGCCCACCATCAGTTTTACAAGCAAAGTCTGAGATTCAGTAGGGCTGCAGTGTTCAAGTGGAAGCATAATAAGGTCACATACTGTCAAAGTTATGTTGCCCGCTAACACACATTGTAAGAGAAGTGGTGTGAAGAAGTGAGACAGAATGAATTCAAAGGAAAAAGAAAAATCAATATTTCAGTAAAGGGTAAACACTCAAGGGTAAACAGACAGTCTGGTTTGTACTTAAGGAACAAAAGTGCTGCTAAAGGCACCAGAGGAAGTCTTGAAGTGCGTGTCAAAACTGTACTGATTATTTGCCTCACTGAGATCCTTAATGATTTATACCCCAAAGACAAGCCAGTTATCAGACGATGATTGCAACTACTTTAAAGCTGGGCTGTACGCTGTAAACAGTAAAGGACACACATAGGCAGTAACTGCAACAGTTTTCGTTATTATCGGACACTACAGAGGCAATGATAACTGACCTGTGCCAGTATGGCTGCCTTCTGTCCAGCTGTCACCCGGATGGCCTGCTGGGTAACAGTTGATGGAGATGATGCTGCATGACCAGCTGCACTGGAACTTCCCTGCTTGCCAGAACCTTGTGCTGGTTGGCCGACCAAAAATGTGCCCTGGATGACAAAGAAAAGCTGGGTTAGGGAATGAGAGATAATCCCAAAACAACTCACTTTCAATTTAGATCATAACAATTCCACTGATCATAACAGTTCCACTGACTTTAATCAGCGGGATAAACCACCAAACATTAACAACAGACAGAAAACTGGCACAGTGTCTTTTTTAAACTGATCATAAAGCTAAGATCAATATGCAACACTAATTCATAAACAGCGCATGTGTCTGCACTAGCTCTTCAGCTGTTTAAGGAGGTAATGTATTCACTATACATAAGTACATTAGTACAGATCGGACTTAGGACACACCCTCAGCCTTGAAGATTTATCGTTATCATGAAACACAACCCAGGTTCTTATTTTACATGTAAGTGGAAACCTTTGCCTGGAAGTGTATTATATTCTCTTAGCTAAATGCACAGACAGCACTTTTTTATGCTAGCTGTAGGATCAATGCTGCTATAATGAATGTATCTATGTGAGAACATACTTGGCACAACCAGTGTGCAAAAATATGAGATTAACGGAGTAAAATAAATGCTATTTGCAGACTTTGCATGGCAGGTTCTCTAATGTTATAAGCAAATAAAATCTGAATTTTTATAGTAGTAAAGAGAAGTAAATATATGGATACTGTGAAAGCAACTTCAATTTTGTGCTTTCAACATTTTTGTACATTGCTTTCAACAGGCCAACAAACTACTACTTATGCTCTGATGAACAACAGTGAGAATGCACAATGACACAAAAAGACATCAAAGACATCTTTTTTTTTTTTTAACATACTAGAGTACACATATCTCTAAGGTTTCAATGATAGGGCACGATAAAGGCATTTTTACCCACCTGTGGGGTCTGTTTAAGGATATAGGACGTGTAGGAGAGGTTGGAAGGCAGACTGCTAGCAGAAGAGGAGGAGGAGGAGGAGGAGGATGTCTGAGAGCCTCCAGCGCTTGCCGATGAGCTGCTCTGGGACTGCTGACCTAAATTACAGACAGCCATATACACATCAGTCTCAAATCTGATAAACAATCCTGATTTTCTTTATCCCAAATTACAGATAGTCTCCAATTCATTAAGTTGACTACTTTCCAAAAAATCATACTTTTACTGACAAATAAATGTCAAGCCGAGCTGCAGAGAGCAATATAGGTTTAGTGCTATGAAATGTGTATTTCAGATCAAGTAGGGGATGCTGCTAAATCTCTTTATTTGATAGAAGTGCACTATGTGAGGGATTAGAGTTCACACTACACATCAAATAAACAGCCAACAGAAATAAATGACAAGGACTGACTCACTATCCAGAAGGTAGGGAGGCAGCCACAATCTGTAAGTCACTTCAAAAGTGGGTTTTCTACTTTTTCTCCAAACTTTATGACGAGCCCAGAGCAACATCATTTAATACAGTTTGAGGCATGGTGGAAAATGTCATTTGGCCGGGACACTGACCTCAGAAACTGAGTCACCTACACACTTGTGTTAGTTTCAGTTAGTCCAAATTCATCCCCAAGGCTACTAATGGGAGCAGTCCATGTAAGAAATATGCAAGATGTGCAACAATATAATGCAATAAGATTTGATATTGATATATTCACAACAATGGATGTTCTATTGTCCAAAATTGAAACCTTTTAAATTTACAGTTTTTTTTAGAGATCTTAATGTTTACATTCATGACTTTTTACCCTTCTGTCAAAGGTGCATCTTACAGGGGCTTACACTTTCACTAGATAATGGTCAACTTTAGCCAATCAAAGGCAGAGTAGAGCAAGTCATATCTTTGCCATAATATGATTTCTAAATTTGCAGAAAGGCAAGGCTATGAGAGTATTAGTTCTTTTGCCCGGAAAGAAATGAGTA
This sequence comes from Acanthurus tractus, assembly GCA_029783725.1. Lineage (NCBI taxonomy): Eukaryota > Metazoa > Chordata > Actinopteri > Acanthuriformes > Acanthuridae > Acanthurus > Acanthurus tractus. The sequence goes on from JAQNCA010000004.1 coordinate 10,736,228, forward strand.
TGGGACATAACATGTCTTACTTGCACTGGAGGCTCGGAGGATAGCTCCCTGCGGGATGAGAAGCAGCTTGCCCTTTCCCGAGGGGTTCTTACTGTTGGTTGTCAGGTAAAGCTTGGTGCCTGGAGGCAGGTTGGCCAGATTGGCCAAGTTGTTGGCTGGCAGCTGAAGAGTAGCCATGACTAAGGATGTTTACAGAGAAAAAAAAAGGTTAAACAACCACCTCAACCACCCAGATATATAACTACAATGTTCATTTTAGCATCCCTTTGAATTTGTTTTAGAACAAGATCTGTTTTTATAATAACTGTATCATGACTTGTGCTGGTTTTGTGTTATGATGTGCACTTGTATGTGTGTGAACTCTGACCTCCGCTCTTGCCACCTGAGCCACCAGCTGCCTTGGCAGCAGCCTGCTGACCAGAGATGCCACTGGCTCCACTGACAATGGCTTTAGCAACTCCCTGAGCCAAAACCTGCTTCCCGCCCATCACCTTGGAAACAGAAGGGTTGCCCTTGGCAACCAGAATCTGTCCACTGCTGATAGCCACCTGTTTGACTGCAGACTGAAGTGTTGAGCTAACAGGAATGCCTAACACCTAGAAATGAGAAAAGTGCCCAAAGTAGTTTTTAGAACAACTGTAACTTTTGACAGCACTTTAATATAAAACACCATTTACATGCAAATTATTATATACAGTGCAAGTGTGTGTGGGTGTATGCATAAGAGACTGACCTTGCTAGATGTGGCCCCTGTGGCCCCTCCTGCCTGTTTCTGGGCCGACATGGAGATCATGTGACCTCCCTTCACTGCGACAAACTGGTGTGCTGCTGTAGCGGCAGGTTGCTGTTGGCTTGTTACTGTGGAAACCATCTGCTGCTGTGTTGAAACTTCCCCTGGCTCCTGCTTGATAATAACCTGCATAAGAAGTGAGTTCACATGGAAAGAAGAACTGTACCAGAAAGGCCACACTGATAAAAAAAAAACAACAGGTTGTAAAAATGCAGCTGTAACATCTGGTCTAAATTTCTGTTATCAGTAGCCATGAGGCTACCAATAACCAAGCTGTGAGAAGAGATTTGTTGCTTAAAACAGATTTTTGAAAATCAGCATCATCATTTATTCATCAAAGGGATGTTTTTATATTCCCCATATGTGCTGGTCTTTTGTACTACAGCAGATGCCAGCAGCCTACAACAGATACAGCTGTATCACTGTGATTAAAATTAACAATTTTAAGAGAATTCAAGCTTCGTTCTTTGTGGATAATGTTGGGAAGATGAGTATGTGGGAGTGGGGAGAATTACAGTGGGTAATGAGTGAAACAGAAACCATACAATTCTCTCTGCAAAGCTCTCCACACTCCTTCCCATCTTCAGAGCGATGTCCCACTTAAATCACTTGCCAAGATACTCACGTCTGGTAAAGATAGCACCCTGGCCTACTATTAATACCACCCTGCTTTGTTAAAGATACAGATACTACAGGGGCAGATTTTATTCTCACTGGTGGGAACAGATTGGTTTAAAGAGATGTTTAAGGAGCCTTGTTAGCTTGATGGTTACAGCGCAAGCCACATGGTCCCAGGAGTCATCAGTTTGATTTCAGCCTACCATCCTCTTCGTATTTCATACCTCTCTCTCTACCTGTTTTCTCTTTGCCTCTTTACCTGTGACTATCAAATAAGGCGAAAATGCCCCAAAAATAAAAAAAGATGTTTTAGCTGATTAAAATTGGTGTGAAAGGGCAACACCATCAAGACTCAACAACTCACCTTCACCCCTGAGGAGAGGAAAGTGCCAGAGTGAACTTTGGGGGCTGGAGAGCGAGTGCCTTGGGCTGCAGACTGTTTGGCAGAGGGGCTTCCTATGGATTAATTTACACAAACACATACACAGTAAGTCATTGAGGAGATGACTGCACGAGTGATGACTCGCCACAGTTACTGACATCCTTTCTTCAGACATCAACGCGCTTGTGGTGCGAGGTGACAGTCTGATGGCAGTGTTACTCAGCGTGGGTGCTAAAGCTGAGCTTTGGCTGCCGCATTTATTCCCAGAGCCGAACATTGCTTAAGTTTCATTCTTTACCTACTGCATTAAAATTCCTTTACCCCAGGATTGGTGAATCAGCCATGACACCCACATCAACCTTATTGCACTTGATAAAACATCTCTTAGCAGCACTTCAACCCTTCTGCCAGATCTGGCTGAGTTGTGCAATTGTGGAGGAAGTGTGGGAGTGGCTGAGTGGCTTAGAGAGAGAGGGAACAATCTATGGGAAAGAGCTTGTAAGTGGAATATGACCTGACGCTGCTGATGTGAGGAAGTAAATACAGCAGCCTTGGTGAGGTAAGATGACTCCGCTCTATGATGGGTGACGCACACATGAAGTGCAAGCTTTGAGTGAGAGTCAACCCTCATCTTTCCAAATAACTACACACCTTGTTTAAGGTGGACTACACACACAGAAATTGATGTGAACACGGGGTCTCATCCTCCTAATCTGGCAATGAAACACAGCAGCTCAGTAACCATGACAACCTCTCATCCAGCAATCAACCTGCTGGCTCACCGCACGTCACGCATTGAGTGCAAAACAGGAATAAAGACATAAAAAACCATATGGGAAGGAGTACAAAGCTAAATAAGAAAGTACAAGGGGGTAAAAGAGGACAAGCATGAAAAAGTACCTAAACTGAGAAACAGGAAGAGTCTACAGGGTATTGTTATCTTCTCCTCTGCTATGGAGTACATTTCACATAGCCATTTTTATACTCTACGTGGGCAGTTCAGACACTGCTTCTCCATTTTGCTCCAAGTCCACTTCCGATTTCAAGCAGTACTTTGACAGTTGGAGTAGGAGACACTGTACCTGTGGAGGCGGTGGATGTGGAAGCCATGCCGATCACCTGGCCTGGCTTATCAACGATGATATAAGGGTTGTTGAGCACTGACGAAGAGCTTTGCTTGCTGTGGGCAGGGGTGGAGGTGGTGGGTGTGCGTGGCAATGGAGAGTGGCTTGGGGTGGAGATGGGAGACCCTGTGAGGGGAGAAAATGCGCAAGCTATTAGAAGAATAATTCTCTGTAAGGATATTATCACAAATGAACATTAAAACACTTTAAATACATAGAGTTTGGAGTTTGCTGTAATTTTGTCCACTTAAATATTTTCAAGGCAAATTAGGAAGTTTTGATTACTATTTTATTAACGGAACAAGCAATTTCTGCCACTAGGGGTCCCTTAATCACAAGTTCAAAAACAAAAGCTGTCATGAACTACATCTACTGTTGACTTTTTTATGGCAACAGCCTGTCAGTAATGTTATTTCCATCACTGCTTGTCAAGAAGACATTATATAAATTATCTATCCTAATTATCTATTATCTATCCATGATGCAGATGCAGAAAAGTCAGATGAAATAGACACATCCTAATTTTTTTGGCAGAAACCAATCACACAAGTATTGCATAGAACAGCAAGTGTGTCTGGAGTAACTCAATGGTAGTCTGGCTCTCTTCTGAGCAGTAAAGCATGTTTCTAACACTGACTCCATTGTAAATAATTACATAATTGTGAAGAGTGAGCACTGGTGCCAGGAGACAAAGTGCGATAAACACATGGGACACTGTGTTAATCTTAGAACTGGGGCAAAGTTTAATATCAAGATGGTTGAGTCTTGGCTGTAAGCTTTCTTTGTAATGATCTTATTTTACAAAAATCTGATTTCAGAAAATTCTCATTTTACAGAGAACATAGCATGAAAACCCAAGAATATTCTTTGGAGGCACTGCAAAATGGCCACTGGGTGGAGACATTTACCTGAAACTATTTTGCAGCTCATGGTGATTGGTTGGAATGATTTCCCAGGAGACTCAGCAGGGCTCGGTGGTTGACCCTGTGGGACAATCTTACAGCTTGCTGTGATGGGCTGGAAGGCTGAGTTGCCATGGGAGCCAAGAGTGATCCTGTCACTGACTTTGGGTCGTGTTGGGGTGCGTTCACCAGCAGTGAGGCTGGAGCTATGGCCACCTGCAGACCTCCCTGTCTCTGCTTTGATGAAACCTAATAGGAAATGAGAGAGTAAAAATACAACCCATCCCGCTTTTTAATTAAGTCAGACTGTGACACCACTAGTCTCATCTGGTTTGGGGGAAGATAAAGCTGAAAAGTTCTTAATATCAAAATTTAAATAAAATTTCTCATGATCTTGTGTAAAAAGATTATTTTTTTTATATGTGTGTATACCTTTGTCTACACTTGGATCATGTGAGATGGGGGAACTGGAGCGTCCATAACTTTGGGCCAGGGAGGTGACTAACATGGGGCTGGCTGCTCTGTGAGTCACCTTGGAGGAAGAGGGCTGAGGGATGTAGTCCTCCCCAAAAGAGTTTCTATGGAGCTCCACATCAACCACCTGGAACAAATATAGCTCACTGTTAGAGAAAAGCTCTGAGGGGGAAAAAAAGCCACTGCAGAAAACTGAGTGAATATTTACAACTTACAGTTTCTGCCCCAAGCGTCTGCAGCCCAGTGTACGTTCTGTCCAACTGCAGGAAAAGAACAGAGGTCAAAATAAAGACATTTATGGAGCTAAGGTTATAAAGTAGAGGTAGTGAACGGTATAATTGAGTTATAATTATAGTTGCTAGGTCCAATAAACTGTAGATGCTCACTCATGATAACAGCTAAATCAAGTTATTTTGAATTCTCAGGAGGGTTTTATGAGGTAATACAGCAATCAACCTACTCAGTATGCTAAGTTTCTGCAATTGATGTTTATATTTGCTTCAATGTTACAATCTTATTTTCTTGGCCTGTGTCGAGACTATAGTCACACATATGTTATTGAGTTCAATCTTTTATTGCTTAGATTTATGTTAATGTGTCAACACCAGTTAAGAAGGTCAAAGTAAGCAACTTAAAGTTACAGTAAACACCTATAAGCACTTAATTTGAAAGTTACCAGAGTTAGTACAAATCATCAATAAGGACATTAGAGACACATCAGGTCATCTATAAGAGGCTTAGTGAAAACTGCATGTGGAAAAATACAGTATCTCAGTCTGAAGATGGAAACAAGCTGAGTGATAATGTGGTCTATGAGCTGCTCTGACCTTTAGCTGGTGGATGATGTCAATACGTTTGTTGCGAGGGTCTTTGAAGTGGATCTGTATCCTCACAGGAAACTCACCCCAACCGCGACGTGTCAAATGAAAGGGAGGCTCACTGAGAACAGACACATTCAGAAAACCTTATGTAACCTCATTAAAATACAAATCTGGGGGAAATAAAATCTAGAGAGGATGAATCCCAATGACTTTGAAAAAAAAAAAAAAACTAAGCTCCCACCCTCTTTTCTGATGCAGTCTGAGTTAATAATCGCTTAAAATCAATTACTTGAAGGGCTTTCTTCATCTCCGCCTTTGAAGCCTGAGGTTTTCATCCTCACATAACAGAAAGTGACCCAACTGCCTGCACTGACAAGGGCATGGGTATGCACATGTGCTGTGTATATGTCTATTTAATAAGCATGATTCGTGCATTTTGGTTTTTTCTTCTTATCTTCATTCATCCCTTCATCTACATTCAGGCTGTGTCGACAGTCAGCAGAGAGCATTAGGATAGTGTGGGGTTAACTTGGAATGAAGACTTCAGTCAGTCAGGGGGAAGCTTATGAGCGGCTGCTACAGCAACGTGAGAGCCTTGTCAGCTGAAACAGCCAGGAGGCTACAACTCAGGAAAAGAACTGCTGACTGATGAAAGAGGTCATTTATTCAGAAGCCAAGAGCAAACTTAAATCCTTTGCCACTCTTAGAGGATAAAATCTACAAAGAGATATTCACAGAACTCTAGGCCCAAAGTTCTGTTTCTTCTAAGTGATTTTCAAATGAACACCAAATTACACAATTCAGTGCTCTGGGCTAAGTCAGAGCCTTAAGCATGTATATTTTCCTGAGTGACTACGCATGTTTGTATGATATAGGCGTGCCAACCAATTATTCAAATTGTTTGGAGACCTCTTGTCTGACTCATGTGTGCTCAGTGCCGTCACAGACCCCACCTAAAGATCTGCATGTTCAACTTGGATAATTAATATATCTGTCCTTAGTTAACATCAATTCCAGCCAAAGGCAAGATTTAGCTGGAGTGAGTATGACTCATAGCGACAAATATGTTTTTCCCTTTTAGCTAGGATTTATTGGGACTAGGTTTAATGTTCTTTGTTATCAAAGATCCACAAGAGGCACTGTTCACTGAAAGATTTTGCTTACTGTTGAGACCGTTTGGTACAATGTGAATGCCAGCAGATTGTTTTGCTCCCAGAGGCTGATTGAAAACTTGTCCTGGACTCAGAAGAGTAGTCTCTTTTGCAGGTACTATCATCTAAAATTGTTTACTTATTCCTTCATGTTGGCAACTGGAGAGAGGTGTGGGAAACTAATGGCTTAAATTAATCTTATGAGATTAGCAGTAAACATTGTGTCTATGGGTAACAAAACACTGTGAGGGCAAATCCTATTGGAACAAGTTTAATGCTGTTTTACAGGACTTCTCTTGTTGCCTGAGGCAGTCATATAAAACAGCAACCATTTGCTTACTTATACAGCGAGAGGCGGGCCCTATGTGCACTAGAAAATGTATGCATGACTAAGGAGTGCTGGCATGCACTTGTCTATCTTAAATGTGTAGAGAAATTGAATGGCACAAACCTGACTTCTACTAGGTCATTGGGTTTGTAGCTGGGATGCAAGAAGAACCAGACTTTCTTCACAAAGTGGTCGATGCTGGGTTCCCTCCTGGAGCCCCTGACGTAAACCATCCACTTGTGGGTCGACTGGTCATTTTCTTCCCGTTTATCTGGAGGAATGTACCTGAGGGTGATAGACCAATGAGAGAAGAGAGTTAGCACCAATAAATATGAGAGAACAGGAATGATCTGATGGTTTAAGACCAATAAAGTAAACTGAAGTTCATTTTAAAACAAACAGATTTTTTTAATAAGCTATGCATGAAAATTCAGTGCAAACACCGAAACACAGCAATAAAAAGACAGTCTCGGTCTTCTCAAACTCATCTTATCCCATTTATCTTTGATAAGCTTTGAGCTTTACTTTGTACAACTATGCAACATAGCACATTAGTAAGACTATTTCATTTAACAATCCAAGACACTTAAGTGTGCAACAAGATACATGAACCTTGCCATCGACCTTCCTTGGAATTAACATGTGCTTTGCATTACACAAAACCAAGTGGTCTCCAGGAAATTACAGTTATCTGGATCAACTCAGACTCAGGGGAAAATTAAAAGCATTTTCCAATTGCCTCACATCTGAAGTCATAGCAAAAACAAATTATGGCTCAGCTCTTCGGTGCACAGTCATGTGAAAAAACAGCTAACTCACCAAAGAGGCTGGTCTTTAAAAAACACAAAAGTGCAAAACTACTGAAGGAGAGACTTACCTGTTTAAAAGGGGCAGTGACTTTAATCTAATTTATTGCACAGTCATCTTATAGACTGCATCAAACCGTTCACATTTCAACAAACACATTT
>JAQNCA010000004.1:10780792-10795163 GCA_029783725.1 Acanthurus tractus
TCTAGGGCAATCATTGACAACCTGTCATCCTCATCTTCCTCCTCCTCCTCATCATCAGGGAGAGTCTCATCATGTTGATCTGGGAACAAGCCTTGTCTAATATACATGTTAGGACTGATCTCCTGATGCTGTGGTGAGTCTGTTAAATGAAGAGAGGTTAGTGAGTAAATTCATTCTTTTTTTTAAATCTTTAAGTTGCATATCTGAGACCAGTGACTAAACAAACTTTGTTAACTCTGGCACAAAACAGCTTTACATAATATCCACTACCGAGTATGTTCTTAAAACCTCTAAAATGAAATGAAACAAAACAGGCTAAAGTTTGACCGAATGGACCTTTGAAGGCCAGTTCAAAAACATCCAGACTAAAGCCACCAGTAGTTATTAAGAGGAAGCTTACACTAATTAACTTCAGGAGGGATACCAGCTTGTAAGAGCAAGGAGAAAAAATTAAGGATAATTTTACAACATCTGTTAGGGTAAACAGACTAATGTACTGAAAAAGAGAAAACAGAAATGTACAAATTACAGTTGGGACATAATCTTATCTAAACTAGAAAGTGTGTCTGGTCACTGTCAGCCTAACTCTAGTGTTAAAGTGTACTCACAGTGGGTCTGAGTTGCGGGAACCACCTCTGTCCAGCTGTACTCTGCCAGGGAAATGGGCTGGCTGATCCAGGACTGCAGCAGCAGCTGGTCCAGAGTCATTCTCTGAGCAGGATCGGGCTTCAGCAGCTCACTTAACACACCTTGCAGGTCTGAGTGTGTGCACAGAAAACCCCCCCCAAAACATTTAGCACATAGTTGTATGTTGTTTTTTAAAAACTGAATTATTTTTCTGTGCACCAGTAAATGAAAACTATTCACAGTCAGTTGGAAATAACAATAGCATACCTGTAGACAGGGGGAACGGAGGCTTTAGTTTAGCATCAAGGATCTCCTCTACACCACAGAAAGGGTTCTCACTGAAAAGCAGCGTGTAGAGCAACACACCAAGAGACCACATCTCCAGCTCCGGACCCTCATAGCTGCAACACAACAACAATATTCTAATTTATTCATGGCAATAAGCGTTTTACTCACAAATGTAGTGTCTGTTTTGGCTTTTAGAGCTCTATGAAAGATAAATAATTGAAGCTACATACAGCTTAAATAAAGACTGTGAAGGTAATGAAGTCATAAAGTCATACGGGATTAGAAAACAGTGATTTGACCTAGATTCTGATGTCAAGTTCAATACTATGAGTAAGCTGAGTAAATACAAGGGCAGATATTCCACACCAGAGCTAAACCATTTAAATACAAGGGCAGATATTCCACACCAGAGCTAAACCATGTAAAAGATCATTACAAATTCTCTTATTTGTTGTTACATAAAAAGAAACAACACTCGTCATTGTCAGACGACTTGTACATACGGATTTCCTTGAAGCACCTCTGGAGAGCAGTACTCCAGTGTGCCACAGAAATTGTAAAACAGTTTCTTGGGAGCCATCATGGCAGCAGATCCAAAGTCTATTAGTCGAATGTGGAAACATTTGTCGATGATGATGTTCTCATCTTTAATGTCTCTGTGAAGGATGTTCTTTGTCCTAAGATAAAAGACAGCGGCCACCAGCTGGGAAGAGAAAGGACAAGTTTAATAAATCAAAAAGTTCATATTTTAGAGCATATTTTCTTACACACCTACATTTTATTAGCTATACACATACCTGTCTAAAGATGTAGCTAGCCAGGGGCTCATCAAGCCTTGGCTGCATGTCTATGAATTCAAAAAGGTCCAAGCCATCTCCATGTTTCTCCATTACCATCTGAAAGTAACTCCCATTCTCAAACACTTCCAGCACCTGGTGGCACGAACACATGTAGGATGAGAAAAAAATAATTAAGCATAATATACAAAAGGTTTTTGCAGTTTTGCGTCCTGTGGGTTCTGATGCGACAACCTCGTTACCTTGACTATGTTGTGGTGCTGTACTCGTGTAAGGATGGCAATTTCCTGGCTGACTTGTCCCAGCATGGGGTCATCTACCCAGCAGTCACTCACTATCCGGGCTTTGCTAATGAACTTCACTACCACCTACAAGTTTAAAAAAAACAGTCAAAAAAGATCATATCACATGGACCGCATTACCCTCACAAATCTCATGGTTTATTGGCTTTTTGTTACAATATCAACTGATGTAAATACTTCTGCAATACAGAATTTATGAATGTTGTCTTACCTCTTGTCCATCGCAGCGTCTTTTTGCCTTCCAGACAAAACCAAAAGCTCCTTTTCCCACAGCTTTAAGAGGCTGGTACTCTTCTTCAAACTGCCCGTCACAAGCTCGAGACTGCTCCAAGTCCATAGTGGAGCGCAATGCCTCCCCATGACTGGCCTCACCAATCCTCTAGAGGGCGAAAAGGTGTTAAAAATAACAAGTTGAATACAGAGCATTTTTCTGTTTGGATTATGATCAAATTATGATCAATGCTAATGTATTACTTAAGATCTTTACTGCCACTGACCTCTCCTAGACTGGCACCTGATTGGTTGTGCAGAGATCGATCTGTTTGCAACAGTGACCCCTGCTGGCCAGGCCTACTAACCCACACACAGAACATGGATCTTCCATCAGGGAGGTTAGTCATGCACACATCACACTGTACATCTGGAGAGAAAAGGTAATGGTTAAAGTCTTTTGTTATCTATATGATACAATCTGTAGATTTTTTTGAGGCAAACAGATAAACAGCTGTGAGAGTACTAACCTACTCTTGTGCCATCTCTGTGGTAAGCACTTCCTTTATATTTCCCCTCCAGTATCTGAGTACTGTCTGAGGACAATGTTGGTCCATTCGCCCTCTGTTTCTTAGGGGTAGATGTGGCGGGAACATCTGTCATTGACTGAATCCCACTGTTTACTTGCATACAAAACTCTTGGCTTTTTTCTTTATGAATTACAGAGATGGCTGCCCACAGATTCCGATCGCCCTGGTCTTTTTTTACTTGATCCTCAATGGAGCCATCTCTGGCCTCTACACCAGTCCTCCCAGTCTCCGCAGACTCTACTTCCTCATCAGACACTATCATGCATGGAGAAGGTGTACGCAAGAGCTCAGCTGTATCACAGGATGTCATGGAGTGTTGGTTGTCATTGTTATAGTCACCACCACTTATAAGCTCTATACTAGCGCTCAGATCCAGGTTGGCCAGAGCCTGGCTCACCAGATCACCATTGCTGTTAAGGTCCAGGAAACAGCTAGCTGAGTCAACTATGTGTGCAGAGCGAGAGTCCTCCGTCTGGCCCTGATCAGAACAACCATTGCCGGCAAACCTTTCACAGAATCCAGAGGAAGACCTAGAAAATAGAGTGAATGACTAATAACATGGACAACAAACAATGGCATTAGAACAGCAAGTCCTCTCAGGATAAAAATAAGCTTTAACAATTACAGGGCAATGAAAGAATAAAATAGATGTAATAGACCAAAAAAAGTGTGTGATTGAGAATACACCACAGTTCTAATTATTCCTTATCTTTAAGCTTTGGTTACAGACATACAGACATAACAGATGGAGAGTCTTAACAAATGTCAAAACAAAAAAACAAAAAGCAAATTATATATCTTAGTTCACAAGGTGTGATGAATAAGACGTCTGACTCAGACGTTTTGAAATAATTGTGCAGCAAAGAGGCTGTTCTCCACTGCTGGAGACATAACATCAATGTTGTACAAGCAGGAGACTGTGAGATTATTTTCAAGTTAACTGATTTGTTATATCTCAAAAACATGCAAAGATGTCAAAAAGTTTGCCTCATTCAAATGCATCTGTGATCTTTTTTTTTACGTCACAGCTGTCAGAATCAGAGGAGTTGTGAGGTATGCAAAAATTCACACTCCAAGAAGTGAACAATTTGATTGCAACTTCTACCCTTACCTGCTCTCCATTGAGATGACCTCATAGCTTGAGTCTTGGAGGGCAGGGGCACATTGGTGCTGGCCTTTGCCTACAGCAGGTGAGGAGTCACCCATCCTGCCAACATCATTGCCATTCAGATTGGGGGTGTCTAAAGATGGTGTTAAAAAAAACAAAACAAAACAAAACAACACTCAAAAATGCTTGTCAGGGTTTCTCAAATACTTATTTTAATATTATGGCTCACTATAAGTATGACATCACTACAAACAATTCAAAAATTTTTACACAGAGCATGTTCAACCAAGTTTCAGAACTAAGTAAGGCTTCATTACACATTTCCATATTTCCTACAGTTAACTTTCACGGTTGCAAAAAAAAAACTATACATTAATTGTTACAAACAAAACTAAAAAACTATTACTATTTAGCCACATCATACCTGGAATTATTTTGATGGCAGGCAGATTATTTTTCGGAACCTCAGTGCTGAGCTGCTGTTCTTGGCTATGGTGTGGTGGTTCTGTGGGAACCAAGCAAGTGTCTTCTTCTGGAAGTTCCACCAAGGCAAATGTCTTTAGGAGTGCCTGAGTGGTATCTGCACTGTCTAGTTGGATGCTGTAAAGAGCACCGTGGGCTGCCTCCGCCACCAGCTCTGAAGTGTCATCAGCCCTAAGGAAAGAATTGCTTTATTTTAATCGGAGAGGTGAAGTTATAAAGAATGGACTGCAGATGCTGATAGTGCTGTTGTTTTTGCATCTCTTGCTACTGCTGTCTGCCCCATCTCAGATTCTGATTCTCAGAAGATGCTGCACTTATGCGAGAAAAGCATAATTTGTCTTTTACATTTTTTACCAAAGTGCAATTTGCCTGTTGCAATTACCCATAGAAATAACAAACAAATGTACCGTTCTAAATGTTACCACTGGGATTTTCAAAAGGTGATAGTTTCAAAGTTATATGAAAGTTGTATCTTTGTATGGAAAAGGTATTAAAAACCTTTTTAATAAAGCACTTAGGCAAGCATGGCCTTAAACACCTCATTCAGTTGCAGTACATTCCTTTTTTCAAAAAAACAACAGTGTTTTCTCAAGTCATTAAGGCTGATGAGGCATTTTTGTCTGTTGGCTTCAAATCTTAAATATTTAGCTGTAATAGGAGTCTATTAACTCATTTTAGTGTAGTCAATCTTAAGAATAAAAAGGCTGCTGTAAAAATAAGAACAAAAAACTGTTAATTCATAATTATTGTATGTAACACATAACTGTTTAAGAAAATAATTATGTGTTGTATAAGGAGAGTACTATAGGAATGTAAATTTCTCTAGCCTGAAAGACAAAAAACATACAATTTAATGCAATACCATATGAATATTTATCTAAAGGTCTGGTTTATGAGGATAATAAGTGTTTTAAGTGGGAAAACACAGACATACTCTCTCTATTTAAAGTCTTTGCTGCCTCTCATCTCCTTTACAATATCTAAAAATTGAATCAGCCACTGATACTGTAAATCAATCCATCTTCGTGACCAGACATGCAGTGACATTATTTGTCCACTAGATGCCAAAAGAGAGGAGCATTCATGTCTTGTAAATCAAAATTTGAATTTTTTAACCTTTCAGTATCACAGTCAGGGTCATTTGATCTGTTCATGTTGTTTAATACTGATCCAAAATAGTGAAACCATTTAAGTTAAATATTATAAAATACTCTAATCTATATTAGAGTTTAGAAAACTTGGTACAGAACAGAGAGAAATATTTAAATGGTGGTTAACTGTAGCTTGGAGTGTTTCAGTGTCTACCAGCTGCTGAGATACATATATAACACATTTGTCCATTAGGATCAATCTGATTTTTTTAAGTCAAGATACTGATACCTGGATATCAGCTGATGAGAAACAACTACAGAGACTAAAATAAACAGAACTGTTATTTACTGAAATAATGATGTCCGATAAAAAATAGTATCATAGTCAACAATATCCGCACCAGCTGTTTAATTCAGTAATTAACCTCTATTAGTGCATCTCTATTGACCATGAGTTGTTGTATTTTCAAATTTACAGCCAGACACATTGAACATACATGCAGTTTGTTTCTTTTATGTGCCTTGATGTTGCTACAGCAACCTTTGTCAGCCTATTATCTGTGAAAACAAACACACAGATTTTGGTCTATGCGTAACTCTAATGTCTGCTGGGATTTTATTTTCTGTGCATGTTTATCACAATTAAGTACAAGAAATGCATTTTCTTTTGGAATTGTGTTTTTTTGGAATGTGTTTTTTTGCATTATAACACACAGGTGGCTCTGTGGCAATAAAGACATAATGATTGTGACTTACATAATCACACGTGTGGATGTGACAGCAGGAGGAGAAAGGGTAGACAAAGAGCTGCCTGGTTTCTCCAGCCTGTTGCTGGTTCCAGTGAAAATCCTGCCTCTTCCTGCAGAGGTCTTTTCCAGGGCAGCTTGATGCACTGTGGCCATATCACCAGCCACCAGTGAAGAGGGGTCTAGTTATGAGAGAAAGCCATAACTGACTAACAGTAATGATGACAAAACAAAATAAAAGCACACAGCAGGAATAAGTTCAGAATAAAACAACAGAGAAACAATAATAGTATTGTTCTACTGGACAGTTTAGCAAGGTGCATGAGGAGAAAAAAAACCTGGTTATATAGATATGACAAATTACACATTTTTATAAAACTAAGGATGTGCTTGTTTGCTTTTTTTTTTTTAGAACCACAACAAAAACTTTAGACCAGGGGTTTTCAAAGTGTAACTGGGATTTGTATTACTTAATTTTATTATACTTCATTGTATATTTATTTTGGGGGTATTTCGCTCAAATGTCAGAAATCACAGTTCTCAAAGTTTGGGTCTGTAAATAGGAAGTATAATGTTGCCATTGAGTTGACAGACGTCATTGTTTAGTGTTTGAAAAAATTAGGAACAATAAAAGTATGACAGATTACTTTTAAAAGCTACTGTTTGTAATGCATCATTGAATTTACACACCATTATTAATATCAGTTCTGGAGATATGTGAAGCATCGTTTTTATGCCATTTCAAAAGGGGTCATTGGATCTTAATCTGAGATGGACAGTGATATCCTTGAGAAGTGCAAGTGTCATTCTGAACCTAATGATAGATTATGACTTCCAGATTTCCTTATTTTTTTCAAGCATCGGTATGCTTTTGCCTCCCCTTCAACTCTCTCACCTCACAGTTTGAAAACCTCTGGTTGGTGGCCATCTTGCACTCTTTAATGAAATGAAGACAAATGCTCACCAGATTTTTCCAATTCTTTGGATGAGGCTGTGCTCTTACCGGCCTCTGCTTGAGAATCAGAGAAGGAGCTGGCTTTTCTGTCTGAGTTAGACATCCATCCATAAAATCCGGGCATCAGGAAGGCAACACTCTGTTGATGACAAAGCAACAGGGACAAACGTGAGAGTTAGCACTGCTATCAATCCAGACAGCCTTGTTCAGCTGGTCATGTTGGCTAACCTTTTTCAGCAGCTCGTCCTTGTTGTAGCCAAACAGACTGAGAGCCAGGTGGCTGTGGATGCTGTAGATTGAGCCATCAGGGCGGAGCAGGAGGAGACCGCTCAGAGGAGCAAATGCCCAAACTGTTCCAGAGTATTCCAGGGCGGGACTGGGAGAGAGGACAGCACTGTCCATTCTGACTTCTATTAGAGTTTAGACACGTCAAAGATGCACAATTAGTTACAGACAGTTAACTAGATGACAATATGTGTTAATTTGCACACAGAATTGGTTAAAAAAGCAAAATTTCATAATTTTGAGAATTCTATTCAACTTTTGTACGCTATAGACGGTACAAATTAAATGCCAATGATCAACTTCTCTCACAATCCTGTTAAAAACCTGTATCTCCAAAACTATTAAGTTTGAAAAAAAAAACTTTCCTAAGCTTCTTTGTGAATATGCTGTTTTCAGAGCCTCTTTTTAAATTGTTCATTTAAGTTAAGAAGAGTTTTACCACCCATTTAAAACGCATCATTCGTCATTTTGTCTTAAAAACAAATTCTTCATTCAGCAAATCTGAAGTTAGACAGCCTCCACTGAATGGTGTAAGTTCTGTGTCTTTTGTATTCATGTTGTTGGTTTCATCACTTCGAGTTCCTCTTTTTTTTCAAATCAGGGCCTACCACTTTCTTTTCATTACTTTTTCATCAAGGGTTTGCATTATCCTCTTTAGCTTCTGTATGTTTTGCATTTTTTAAAAGTCTCAAGAAGACTATATACTGTAGGATGTTTAAAAGTCTTAAACATTATGATTAACTGTGGATTATGCAGCATTTTTTCCAGAATAACACTGGGTGTTTTTTAATCCTTTTCTGACCTAGCATTATGATCCTGCATCTCTTTCAAAAAACACCTTACCAGAGGAAGGCTCTTTTCCATGAGGTTGCTCATGTTGTTCAGTGTTAGAGTCCACAGACTTGCAAACAGAGAAAATGAGAGGACAGCTTGGCTGCTTGTCTTGTGCATTTGATCTTCCAGGACTCTCTGTTGGGCAGGTGCAACCAGTCCCATTGTTTTGATGTTGGGGCCTCCCGCATACCACTGCTCCCTGAAGCTTAATGCAAAGAGGGACTGATGCACTACTTCTGCTTTTACCACACACTCTCTGAAGTCTCAGCATCTGAAAGTAGGAAAGAAAAGCAAAGTCAAACATGACAGACTTACAGAAATATCTGAGTTTAAAACGCTGTCAGATATAATTTCTTTTCTGTGTTCCTGAACTGTCTGAGAAGCATATTGGTAAACAGAAACTTGAAAGCAAAGCTTAAGAAAGGGATTCTTTCCCAAGCTGAGTGGGACAGTTTGGGTTGTAAAGTGTGCTTACTTTGGGCAATACATTGCTGTGGAGGGGGATTTGTAAAGAAGGGATAAGCTCTTTAACAGACACTCCTTTTAACTCGTCGGGATGATGGTATCCATGGAGTTGGGCAAAAGCCAAGTCACAGGTTAGGATGCTGCCCTAGAAATGACATCAAAGGCGTCACAAAGAATTAGTTAATGGCACAGAAAATGGTAAAATTTTACCGAGCATTGCATTGCACTGAAGATAGTAATGCCACGAAGTGGTAAAAAAAACATCTTCAAAAAGGACAGGAAAACCATTTTTTTTCTAGAATTGCATGCGCAGACAAATAAATAAATCACACAACTAAGGCTGCTAGATAACGATTTACTTACGTCTTGAGAAAAGGAAAGAAAGGCTGATATCCTTTCCACAATTTCAATCATAACAAGCCAGTGCTCCTCATTTTGTGTCTGTCTGTGGCTACACACTGACACTGGCATTTCTCCGGTTGATGTCATAACATCCATCTACAGCCCCAAAAAAAGAAAAGCATGTTAAACATACAAAACAGATTCTCAAACATTAACAGACATATTCTTGCAGTGGTGGTGAAAGAAAATTGATATAATCCTGTTTTGAATAATATTCAAGAAATCAAAGTGTGGTTATTTTCATTTTGAAGGTTATTAGTCAGTATATTTCATACCACTTTTCCAGAAACAGCTCCAACAGTTCCATCCACAAGTAGAAAATCTTCCTCTAGTGCTTTTTCCAGAACCTGACTGGTTGTCTTCAGGATAGAGGACAATTTTTTTCCAGTCAACTCATTGGCGGTGCACTCAAACAGTGTGCAGGCCTGTTCATTTGCTGATAAAATCTGAAAAAATGTAGAGAAAACTTTTGATATTGTTTGACCAATTCAGCTTTGCTGCCACTGTTCACATTGTGTGTGCACACAGTACCTCTCTGGTTTTATGGTCAACAGTGAGAATAACTTTATTTGGGTTGAGGGCAGATGGTGATCCCGACAGCCCAAAATCTCCAGAGATTAGCTGACTGAACAAGCTTTCCTCCTTCTCTGACACAGTAGACAGGTGTGGCAGGGAGACTGCAGAAACTTGGGAGCCTGGATGTAAGCTAGAGATTTGGCAATTTCTTGCTGCGACAGAGCTACAAACTTGTGGAAGTTCACCTGTATACAAAAGATGGGAGGAGATATTTTCAAGGACCATCCTCCCTCCCATTCAGACAATTAGGCCGCAACTAACACTTATGTCTGTTAGTTCAAGTCTTCAAAAAAATTACAAAACTTCAACACACTCAATTTACTGCAATCAAAGTTAAAAACATATTGTAACAAAAGTCATGTTTTGCTTAAAATAATGGTTTCGATAATTAAGTGTTAATAGACTTATTATTTCAAAATTACAACCAACTCAATTACACTCACCTTTCAAAGAACCAGAATAATACCGACGTTGCAATGCCAGAAGACTCTTCTTGTACAAAGGTCTCTGAGTACTTGGGTAGGATTTATTAAGATCGAAGTCATCCTCCAGGTAATCCGAGGTGAGGTCGGGCACCACACAAATAGTGTCTCTTTTGACTCTGCTGTTTTGGCACACCTCAAAATGAGCCGCGGTCGACAGCGACATAGCTGATGTTTTATAACTGGAAATGACAATGATTGACCCATGTAGAGAAAATGAATGGACGGCACGGCATTGTACGACAACGTTAAAAATCTGTGTAACGACAATTTGGCTAAGTTAAAAATGCTAGCGTCAGGTTGTTAGAAAGATTTGAGTTACTCAGACATTAGCTTCTTATTTGAATATTAAGTCTGACACAAACCTTACCTGAGTATGTCGAAAAAATGCTTGTGTAGCGGTTATGTAGCACAGCAGTTTCAGTTGTCGCTAGTTGACAAGGTAACGCTACCTCCCCTGCGCTACGTCTGGCTAACTAGCCATCGGCTAACACTACTGCCAAAACAAACAAAACGTTGCCCTACTCTGTTTAGTTCTAAAAAGGCAGGGTTGCCGCGACGGCTTGAGTTTAAGTAACCGTACCGTTGGTACAACTTGGACACAAACGCATTCAGTTTAATAATGACAAAATATGTAAATATGAACTACTATTTCATTTAAACTAACAACAGTGTTCATAAACCGCGGGTTTCGAGCGCCAGCCGAGTAGATTTGACGTAGTCCACTGTGGCCAATCAAATATCGCGTTTCTTTCCGAGAACAGCTCATTGGACAATTCACCGGAAGTGCCCGCCTTTGTTTCCAGGGTTACCATGCCAGGGAAGCAACCGACTACAACAAATAAAATAAAATACAAGAGGAAAGCTTTCCAAAAGGCGTACGTACTTATCACAAGTCAAATAATTCACACATCATTTTATTATAAAACAGGAAGACACAGACGAATCCCAACAGCGAACAGCAGTAACGACGTCAGAATGTTTCAAGTCACAGGATTTTTACTGCAGTTTACAATTTAATTCGGCAAACAAAAAGTCTACTCTAGCTTTGTTATTAAATTCTTAAGGGGCGAAAAATGAAAAGGCCTCCATAACATTAATAAAAAATTACTTAAATTAGATCTTTAAAACATATCACATGAGAATTATGCCATATATTTGTATGTACAATTCAGATGAACAACACTGAAATAGCCTACATGTTTGAACAGACAGAACATAACAAAGATCATCCCATTATGTAAAACTGGCATTTAGGAGAAGTTGGGCAAGAATTCAGTGTGTTCCAGGTGCAATGACTGCAGGGGTCAATATGGTTTCTACTTTCCCTCTTTACTGAGTCTCTTCACTAGCTTCATGGCTTTTTTTAAGGTCCACAAGCTCCCTATTAGGAGAATGGTCTCCCTTAATTCACCAAACAAATGTTTAAGCCACAACACAGACTGAAATTAAATGAATCAGACATTATCATTACTGACAGAAAGTCTGGCATAGTCTAAAACAGAAGGGACTGAAGGGGCATGATAGAAAAGTATACTATGCTGTATTTTTGCATAAGTGGAAAAAAAATACAACATGAGGAGATAAAATAGCTATCATTCTGTTGTAGCTGCTTAATAAGGAAAATATATATAACAGTCAATACACGTTTCGAGCCATATTTTAGTTTAACTTAACTCCCTTATAAGCAACAGCATGTGAGCAGAATTTCAGGCCACCAATAGCTGACTGAAATTATTCATCAAGCTGTCAGGTTGGTTAGCTCCAGCTGTAATGGAAAGTGTTAACATATCATCCAGTCTGCTAAGACCAGGCCACATAACGTGCATATTGTATTGATTTTTCTCATTTTTTATCACAAACATCTAGTACCATAGATTCCTGTAACAGTAGAGCCTACATTTTGATACACCTCATCTTTTTTTATGTAGCACTGTCTTCTTTCTTGATACAATGAGAAACTGGCACACGTCATGCTAGTGGTGATCAGCTCGAGCTTGATTTTAGTCATCAATTTCTCCATTATCTGATCTTTTGGTTCTTTTATTAAGTGGTTCAGCAGTGTATGCACAATTTCATTGGTGGGGAAGAGAATTTTCCTCAAGAAATCATCCTGCTGGATCTTACAAGTGTTGCTCTATCCACTGGCCGGCTGTAGCATGCATGTTTTGTCAAGTAGCTCACTTTACAATAAGGAGTACTGGTTGATCTTCATACAGACAAGGAGCCAAGCAGAGCGCTTTTACACAGTCACACAAACAGTCATACGCGCACACAAGCAAAGTTGGGCACGCAGTTATGGTGCCATGGCTGTGAGAGGTGGGCTTTGATAAGCTTTTTTGAGCATAGTTCACTAAAACAGGGTCCATCCTAGTGGTGGTAGTCCTTTTTACTGTGAGGACGATTTCCCAGTATATGATCGACTTCTGTGGCAATTCCTGCAGTCATCTTTGGAATTACCTGTGGTGCACAAAACAAAAGAAAGAGCACACAATCAATCCTGTTTGACTAGACCAAACACCGAAACAATCATTTACTATGACTCAGGCTTAGGAAATATTCATTATACCTGAATGGCTCCCAGGTTCTCAGTTAGCTGGCTTGGATTGGAGGATCCCAGCAGCACCGAGCTCACTCCCTCATTCCTCAGGCACCAGGCTGGAGATTGGGGATAGGAGGAGTTTTTACAGTTGCTATAGTGTTATCAAGGTATCAGAAAGTATGAAGAAAAACACTGAATTTGGTTGTGATCTGTTTTGTGTGTTTGTTTGTTTGTTTGTTATCACAAGAAGAGCAAGTTGAGGGTCTAAGGATGTTTATGTTGACTCTTACCTATGGCTAGCTGCGGCAAAGTACAACCAAGCTTCTCTGAGATATGAGCAAGTTCCTTAAGCTTGGCTTGCTGTTTCCTGCCATCCTCACTCATTATTTTCTCTCTTAACCACTGATATGGCTGGAAGAGAATAAAAACAAAATGTATTAGAATTATAACTCAGAAACAGGCAGAAGTAAGAACCAGACTCTGCGTTATTGTTTGTATTCTACTTGTTGGATAAGAATGAAAGGATTAAAACATGCAGACACGATGCAGGTGGTTTATCTAAATTTCACCCATACCTTCATTGAGGCTCTAGAGGATTCTGGGACACCGTTCTCATATTTTCCAGTGATGATTCCACAGGCCAACGGAGACCAAGAGACCACACCCACACCTGAGATTTAACAATGAAAACTGAGTGACACAAACCAAATCTATCACAGGCCCACTAAAACTAATGTCTTACCTATTTTATGGTAGAGCTCTGGCAGCTGAGTTTCCACTTTCTCCCTCTGGAAGAAGTGATACTCTGCCTGCTCGCACACCGGTGGAATTAGATTAAACTGCCTGGCCACAGAGTACGCTTCCTAATTGAAAGTGAACAGGGAATAAAAACAAAGGGGAAAACTTCATGAGATGATGGAACATGTGAAAACGCTGACCTTCATGTTTAAAGAGTTTCTTTTTATAGTTTTCCCACTGCTGTTCATGGCATATAATATTTTAACTTGCAGTCAGCTTATTTTGGACTTTACTGTCCCATTCCAGTGCACAGTGGTGGATAAAAATGACCAAATACTAATATTTTGCTCAGCTCTAAATACAGCCATTTTTCTTAAAAACTATTTATCATTGTCTTTAACAGTCTATGAACCCTCTTGCTGACAGATTTGCCCATTATAAAAGCACAGAATTAGAAACAGATGCAGTCCATGGTTCAACTCTCTAATGTCATCTACATTAAAGACAAGGTCCAGGCTGGATCCATTGACAGCAATGAAGTTAACCTTAATGTTACAAAGAAACATCTTCACAAGCATGAGAAGGAAAGCCAAATGAAATTGTTTACAGTCACCTCTCTCTTAATGTGATAAATTCACTAGATTTGAAATCCATCATTATCTCCTAAGAACACATCATGATCAAACATTCCACCTGGATTCAGCCAAGTATCTGGTCATATTACTGAAACACATTCATGGTTGAGACATTTAATCACTACTTCCTTTTTTATTCATTTTCTTCAGGTACGAAGAATCTAACACATACGTAAAAATTCAACCATGACCAAATGATAACAAACAGTATAGTT
>JAQNCA010000004.1:10824356-10838037 GCA_029783725.1 Acanthurus tractus
AGCAGCAGCAGCAGCAGCAGCAGCAGCAGCAGCGGCGTCTCTGGCAGCTGTCCTGTCCTCAGACCCAGCAAACAGCTTTGTCCCGTCTCCAAAGTCCTCAGGCACAGAAACACAGCTTTTTATGGTCCCCGGGTTTGCAGCGAGAATGCTCTTTGCGATCAAGGGACCCTGAAACGGTAACGGACAAGTGGCGAAGAGGAGCAGGAGAGAGGAGCATGCATGGTACCTCACTTCAGGGAGAAGACAGATGCAGTGAGGAGGCGAAGAGCAGCGCGTGTTGAGCGCAGAGAGAGCGAGCCAGGCTCTGAATGAGGGAGAGAGACATAGTGTATAGGCTACTGGCTCCGACTGACTAGCTGAAAGAACTGCAGTGTTTTTCACTATGGCGCCACACACTCAGAGAGAGAGAGAGAGAGAGAGAGAGAGAGAGAGAGAGAGAGAAAGAGAGAGGGAGAGAGAGGATAAGAAACAGAGGTATGTTCTGAATGAAAGTCAAGGGAGCTCATTTGTTGTTTGTGTTCATTAACTTCAAAAAAAAAAACCCTCTGGCAAAGTGTTAAAGCACTAACTGATAATATGATGGTTGAGTAAACTGCATGTGAACATCACAGTCACGCTTCAATTAAGGGGCATTTTATTTGCTCTTTCTGTTGCCTGCCATTACAGTGCATGCCCTCTGTACACCGCAGTAACCTTGACAGTCATGAAATAAGCATTAACTTCCAATCTATTAGCTCTGTACAAAGAGGATAACAGCAATTCATGTTTTGTACTGATGGAAATTACATGCTGTTGTTCTTAACAGCCTCAAAGAAGAACTTAAGGAGTCCTGCACTGACGCTGACATCTCAACACAGATGTTACCGCAAGTGGCACAGTGAAATAAAGCTTAAACCAGTGTTCAGGCAGCGCAGCGTCTTATCTTGCCTCCCCCAACGAGTAGTAATGTGACCATGCAGGATTTCACGGTTCATTGAACATCCATGAACCTCGAGGCCAACACACAGTTTTATTTATATCCTTGTGATCACATTTGATAGAAGCAGAGAGATCAGCTCGGCAGGGTCCAGTCAGTTTGTGATGCTGAGGTTGGCTTCTAGGTCACGATGGGTGGCCAATGTTGAGAAACTATATATGCAGTGTCATGAAATGTCATGTATCAGAGTTGAGGGAATTAAGTTTTACTGTCTTTTCAACTTCTTGGAATGCATAGAAATGCTAAGGGGTTTTAATGCGGTATAGTGCAACAAAAAATGTCGGGCACATAATCTTAAGATGATTTGATTCAGATATCGATGCAAACATTTCTCAAAATTTGACTCTATAAAAATATAATTTGTCTTTTCCAGCTTTAATATGATTGGAAGACAAATCGTCTTTACATTATCAATATACAAACAGAAGTTTTTGCAATGTAGCAACATAGCAATGTAGCTGCATGGCTAACTAAACTAAAAAGCTAAACACAGGTACAGTAGAAAAAAAAACCCCTGAGAAGTAAAGGTTCCTGTCTTAAGAAAAACTCCATTAGCCTGCGGAGCAAGTGGAGGACATCAAAGGGAAAACCAATATTTTCCCTCATCTTCAATGAACTTTGGCGCCAGTTTTAAAAATCAAAGCATTATGAAACTCAATAAACACCAAGTTATTTCCTTTACGAAATATAAAGTGTACTAAAATCAGTGATCCAACATAGTGGTTTTGTACTGCAATAAGGAAAAACCCTGCCAACAAAAACTCTCCACTTAAGCTAATTCTTGACTCGCTTGTGTTGATAAATACTATATTTTTTTTCATATTCAGTGGCTGATACTGCTTTTTGAAAGCTGTCACTACAAGTAATGTGCCATCAAAATAGATTTTATTGTTGTTATTTTAAGGTGAAACTGTTGCATAATGCCACTTCAAAGAGGTGTTCTAATTATAGAGGGCTAACTGTAGTCCATTTTTAAAAAGGGTGAAACTGCAGAGCAACAGGGGCTGAGAGACCCCAACTTGAAGAAGGTGGTGTTGGTCAAACGCAAAAAATTCTGGTTCCTACATTTCCCATTATGCTGCAATATTTATGCTCTCCTTGCCTGCTTAATGCCTGTGTCCTGAGTAACAGAGGCGCTCTGTGAGGAATTTAAGGTCTCAAAGCTCAAGCTTAAGTAACCTTGATGATATAATTAGTGCAGACTTTGGAAAACTCCCTCCAGAGCCAAAGAATGACAAGCAAACTGATCTTGATGCCTGAAAGTTACACAACCTTTTAGAAAAACGGGAAAAAAAAACAGCCAATTAAGATCCGCTGTGCTGCCTTTCCACATCATCAACAGCCTCTTTGCCTTCTGGCAAACCCTGTTTTGGCTTGATCATTGTGCTCTGTGACGCTTCGGAGAGATATACCTGCACTGTTGGACAAAACCGCAAACATCCCACTAATGTCACCAGCACCTCCAAGGCTTACACTTCCTCCCTGTCGATCCCATTTAAAAGTGTGTCAGTCAAAAGCGTCAACTAGATCTTACATTCTCGGCTCAAATCCCCAACGGGTGATAATGCCATACCTTGAGGCAAACCGCTCTGCTTTAATTGCTCCAGTAAGTACCAATATAGAGTTCTGAAACTTTGTTGCTAAGACACAAACCTCCATACGGTGAGTAGGCCTACGTACGTCTCGAAACGGATGAGTGGCCATGAGGTTGCATTCGAGAGACTAATAAAAACCTCCTACCTAACGCTGGATTTCCCACAAGTGCGGAACATCTGTGAGCATGGCTGGATAGCATTGCCTCTGCTCCTCCAAAGCACTGCATCTATTTATAAAGAGAACACCATTCTTTACCTATAATCGCAACTGTTTTCTAAATAAAGCTCTGAGCAACATGAGATTCCATGTCATGTAATTACAGCCCTGTAAACTGTCTGCTGCCTGACTGAAGGATTTTTATGTTGCACATTTCACTTTAATATTCAAAAAGGCTATTCAGTGTCTAATAGATAGTTTCCCTTATCAGCACTAACCTCCTGTTGAGAAAATGAGGGATAATAATGGGGAAAACCTTTCCGAGCCGTCGGTGACGTCACTGCTGCAGCAATCCCACTCTCTCGCTGCTTGATCTTTTTTTCTTTCCATGTATGTTCCTCTGCATTCCCCTTTTTGCTTACATTTTCCTTCCATCTGCCTTCTCCTCTTTATCTCAAACCCCTCTCTCCATCTGTCCTCCCTTAATCACCTTTTAACACGGCACCCTCCTTCCTTTCCATGGTCTCCTGTGCTGCAGATTAGACATTGTGATGCACTGCGCGTACAACACCACAGTGGAAGAATTGGTTGTTAATCTGCCTTAATAGGGTGCCGCTGACTCTCTGTAGACATAATTTGTTACAGTTATCATATGCTACAAATTCCACTGCGGGGCCAGCAATATGCATAAAATACTGAAGAAGAAGCTTGACACTAAATGTGACAGGAGAGGAAAATATAAGAAGGATTTGGCTGAAAATGCAATGTCATCATAATCATCACCAAAACTGTCCTTCATCAACAGCACAGAAACCATCACTTTCATCTGCTTATAAAGTTACATCATCTTTATTACCACTCCATAATCAGCCACTAGTCCCATTATCATCATTTGCACCAATACCATAACGACATTTCCTATTATCACCACCAGCATCATTGTAAGGCCAGCTTCTGCCACAGTGTCATTTCTTGTTAAAAGCACTGCGTATGGTGACGCTGATAAACGCTGACATCTTTATTGTGACAAGCCCTACAGATGCCCACCGACCTTATTTCTCCACCCTGCAGGCATACGGCCTCTCAGTGGGGATACTGAATGACAGACGGAAGTGGATGCAGAGCTATTTATTCCTAATGCTGAGGCACTCGGTGGTGTATAGGCTCAGTATTGATGAAATGTTTGTTTACATCCAAATTTTTTACTTTTTGATAATTAATCCTCTATGTATTAGTGTTCCTGACACAAAATGTGCCTCAGGCAGCAGTCTACTGGGAAAAGGCTTCAGTTCACAATAAAACACTTTCATTTAAATACATCAGGGCATTGCAGTTTACCACTGTGGTGTTAGGCTGTGTACAAATTAGTTTTATGATTTGTTGTTATTAGTGAGGTTAATAGGATAGTCACAGTTCAAAAACAGTTAACATTAAAGAAGTAGTTCGACATAAATCATAAGATCGATTCCTCTCTACCACCCACAACTGACTGATTTAGATTACTTTGACAACCAGGCACAAGGGGAAACAGCCAGCCTGCCTGTGTCAAAATGTAAAATATAGGTCCACCTAACCAGCACCTCAAGCTCACTAATTTCCATATCTCATCCATTTAATCCATATACAAACAAAAATGTAAAAATGGCAAGAAAGTCCCTGCAAAGAGGCAACAACAGGTATTTAAGGGCACAGTATGCAACATTTTACCAGCAGTTACAGTAAAATTTCTGTATAGTGGTCAAATTAGTGCCATGCACTGCATGCACAGGGTTGATGTCTGATTTAAAGAGCGAGGGTGTATTGACACTAAATGATAACTGAGTGGAGGACATGAAACTGCTGTTGAAATCTGGGCGGCTGGGTGAAAAACACTATTTCCTGACCACGAGACCACACAAGGCCTGTATATTAGGAACACTGAAGTTTATACTGTTAACAGATTCACCAGCATC
Organism: Acanthurus tractus; assembly: GCA_029783725.1. Taxonomy (NCBI): domain Eukaryota; kingdom Metazoa; phylum Chordata; class Actinopteri; order Acanthuriformes; family Acanthuridae; genus Acanthurus; species Acanthurus tractus. Next base: position 10,829,037 of record JAQNCA010000004.1, read on the forward strand.
AGGCCAAATGACTTGAAGAGGAAATTATCATATTTTTAGACACACTGGAATAAACAGAGTCTAAATTGCTCTCTAATTGGTGTTCAAACACACAAAACCTTTAGACCCCACAAAACTACAACTTGTACTTATTTTGAAAAAGAATGAACAAATGTTATTGGTAAAACTTAGGGGTGCCAGTATGGGCTGATATCTCTGACATCAGATAGAGACAGACTTTTTCCTCTGCTTCCACCTTGATTCTCGAGTTAATGAAAGATTAAACATTCAGACAATTTAGACAGTTTCTTTTTTTTCACATTCTCAGGCATTAAAAAATGTAATTTTGTCATCTAACTCTCTGCAAATCAGTATTAACTGCAATTTTAAAAATGTCAAAAAACCTTTAAACAGGCCAACATTGTAATAAAATGTTAAGAATAATAATTTTATGCTCTTGGTGACTAAATTCATGGTGCAATTTAGATATATTGCATGATTTATATGGTTGTTACTGCTTGTCACACTCTTTTTTTTTCAGCTACTACTCTTTACCTACTCACAATAACACTGTGTCTGTGAAAGGGGGGGTGGAAAGAAAGAGAGAAAAGTATAATTGGACTTTGACAAATAGTTTAATGTGCTGGCCAAACATTCTCCCTGTTTTCAGGAAACTGTCACGTTATAGACTCAACACACAGCGATTCTGGGGATTTTCCCTCCATTTTATGATATATCGGATCATTACTACTTATAGCTATCTCTCTGCTTTGATATGACAATCACACATTAGCTCATACGTCATTACTTATTCAAATCCTAAGTCTTTCCACAGAACAGAAACCTGCCGAAGCCTCTGAAGACATCACAGTATGTCTGACGGTGGCCTCATGTGCACTAAACGTCAAGTCTAATTGCGGAGGGGAATTAGTGCTGGGTCTCGCTGTGCTAAGGAGGACTCTTCCTTATCAGGAGATGATGAAAGCATTAGGTATTTAACGGGACAGGGACCCTGCTGAGCAGAGTTAAACTTTAATCCTTACTTCCAGTGATTCATAAATAATAAAAATCAGAGCGCATTGACAAACAGGCAGCTGTTTACTATTACTGAGCTTAGACTACATTCACATTTACTCGAGTGGAACGAAAGTGCAGTTTATTCAGGAGAATCAGTACGAAAAACCAATAATGATGCAACTTGAATACTGCAAAACTTGTATGCTGTATAGTTGCCTCTGCAAGCCTTTGATTACTATGCAGCATGGTCTGAATGTACTAAATCCACTTGAATTTTTAAGTGCATGCACCCTTCTGCAGAACACAGTGTCCTACCTGAAGACCATGCTGGCTCGAGGCTGGGCAGATGCCTGAAACAAATTGCTGTGCGCATGTAGAAGCTTCTCCAGATTGTGCTGCTGCTGCTGCTGCTGTTGCTGCTGTTGCTGCTGCTGCTCTTGAGGTCTGCTGGCTTCGAAGCTCACCGGAAGGCAGCTGGTTGGGCTTGAGGGGTACGACCTGGTTCCTGCCCCCTGCCTCTGCTGGATGACACTGGGACAGCGCTCCAGCCTCGGCCCCCCTCTCTGCCTGGGCACGGGAATATCAGTGCAGGCTGCCTTGAGATACATGTTTGGATCAACCTCGTCTCCCACAGGCTGATTGGACACTTTCTTTTGTTAGCACATCTTTTTCTATATATTTAGGCATCCTGTGGAGAGGATCTGGTCTAATAACATCACCATGTAAGTACAATGCAATGCTGGTCATGCGGGATCACAGGGGTTATCCAAATTTGTTTGCCGAAGAGCTCTTGTCATGCACAAGGCCAGCAGAGTGATTTAGAGTAATACCCCGTTACAATTTCCACAGATATATCAAACAGGGTTCACATGTGTATCCACGAAGCCGAGACAACCGGACGAACACACACAGATGCACAGAATAAAATTAACCTACAAACTTTATCACAGGAGATTACAGACAGAGGGCATGAATACCCCCCTGCGGGCCATACCTGTGATGTCAACTTTATTCTTAGATGATTGGCAAAATAAAAGACAAAAGCAGCTTTTGTCTGAGCTCCTGGTGGCTCGGGTGACAGAAGCCTGTTTGTCTGCGAGGCAAGCCAGACAAAGCCTGGGTGATATTTCCGTGCACATGTCAGAAATATCTTTGTGATACATCTGTTGTAAATGCGGCCATTTTAAGGATCAGCTAAGAACCAAATCATGTCCAACTATTTGGCTCTGGTGACATTTCCTTCAGGGAAATATTATGTGACGACACAAACAGAAATTGAGCCAGGTACACAATGAATACATTCATTGTTCACACACAGATACAGGATCCTATTTTTTTTTTCACATTTTAAAAGAAAACTTTTGTGAACCACAACAACCATACCGCCATTTTAATCAGAGTGAACTGGCACAGATGTCCAGCTCAGATATCCAGCATGGCTGTATGCCTGTTTTATTTCCCCTTACAAATAAAAAGTTGAATTTAGAAGCAATAAAAAGCATCTCTATTCAGATCAACACACTTAAATACTTTTTTAACAGTTTAGCTGGTGGCCAATACTATTTTATGATAACTTAAAATATACATATATATATATATTGCTGTATAACAGATAACAGATAACGGCCCTGTAATTCTATTACAGTTACATTTAAAACATTTGTGTTAAATTGTTAAACTCATGTGTACAATTGTAACTGAGTGGGCAACTTGTGGAATAAATTCTGGATTAGCATTTTCTTTCTTAAATTTAAAATCATATTTTTTATATACAGTATTAATTTTCATTATTTTAGAATGAAGAATTTCTATGGATATTCAAGTTTCCTCATTTTTAATGTTTTATCTGCTTGACAAATGTCTTTTGGCTGATCATGTCTTACATTGCTGTACCGTCATGTAATCACAAGCTGTTTCCGAAATGTATTTGTGTATTTGTGTTGATATACAGTGTTTTTAATATCAATAATATACAGAAAACCCACATGTTTAAATAGCTTTGCAAACAGCTTTCTATGACCACATTTCGAAAGCTGTAACTTCAAACTGGTCAATATCATTTTATACATTAAACTCACACCTGCTTATTGTTTAGTTTTCTGATTATTAAGGTGACGAAATGACAGAAGTAATTTCTAGTGGTTATAAAATCCAATTATCCCAATATGTAAATGTATTTGTATGAAGCGCATGTACATACAGTATTACACATGCAGTACCCTCCTCTCTCCTGGTCAGTTGTACCTGCCTGCCCTCTTGTGAACAGAGAGGATACAGCAGCTCGTTTAAAGGAACAATTCAGTTTTACATTCTCACACAGTATCAAGCCTGAAGAGTCTTTGTACATTTTGTTCTCTCTGCTAATCCAGAAAAGGACACAATCTGGCAGAAACAATCGTTAGGAGGGAAGTGAATCCATGTACACACACACACACACCAACACGAACACACATCCCTCATTCACAGGCCTGAACGTGTGAGTATATAGGCTGAAAAGGGGGATAAGATGATGGATGTTTGTGGGGGAGCTGAGAGCACCTCTGTGTGTCTGCTGCGTCCTCCCACTCGGTGAGCAAAGTGAGAGGCAGACAGAGCATTTAGTCTATTTCAGTCCCTGGATATGTGAGGTCTTTTCTTCACTGTTCCCTGCAAGACCAGAGTGACTCATCCACACTCATACACAATCTGACTCCTGCAGGCGGCGAAGCAAAACTGCTGGAGAAATCAGACTCTCCAAGCGGAGGAAACATCACATGTGCAGTCTTCTTTCAATCTCCTTCGATTAGTTACTTATTGGCCTCATCTTCTTCTGTTATTGATATTTTTCAGCTTTTATTCACTGCATTGACTGAGCTTGCAGTTTTCTCATCACACAGATAACACTAATAACCTTATCTCCTGGGAGCTCTTTGCTCTTTTAGATTCTTGACTTCTTCACACCTGAAACATCTCAACCCCAGCTAAGAGGGGAAGAACTGTTAAATCAGTTTAATTCCATCAGCTCCTAATATATGAATGCTATTGATGCTCTTGGCCCTTTTGAACTTTTACTCCAGTTCATGAGTTTGTAAAATTCTCTGCTATGATCAACATTTTTTTTCATGGTTTCTTGACATGAAAAGGCCAAAAGAGACAAATCTTCTCCTTCTAATTCATTCAAAAAAATCTTGTGCCCACCACTATGGTTTGCTTTGACCAGTGAAAGACCGGTGGGATTTAAGATGGTTAACAGTTCGTGTTAGACGGAATATTAGAGATTCAGCTAAACAACAGATGTTTAAGCCTCAGTTTCATTTCAAACTCTCTGAATTGGGGATTTCAGGTTTGTTTGTCTGTGATCAGCTTTCAAATGAAACTGAGTATCAGAAAACTTGGCTTACTCAACTCTTTTGTTTTAGTTCATGGTGTTGTTTTCATTATCAGTATCCACTGGTATCAGATGTATCAGTCCCTCCCGTCTGTATCCATCCTGTCTGAATTCTTTTCTTTCAGGTTTCAGGTTTTCCTCTTCCTTGTTTAAGAAGTATTTCCTTCTTCTTGAGGGATATATAACAGAGAAGAGAGAGCTTATCTTAAACACAAGTTACTGAAAGATGAAGACCTCAGTGGCTTTGTTGACTTTATGCCTCTTTTTCTTCTGTGAGGCTGATGAGCTGGATCACCAAGCAGGAGAGGGCAATGGCACAAAGATTCCCAACATTGAGATGACTTGTGTTTGTGCCAACATCACTGGGAGTCAGAGCGAAAAGTGCGAACTTTATGTCACTGCAAAAGACCTGGAGGCTAAACAGAAGAACACTGAGACCCAGAGTGGAGCGGGTAAAAACATGCAATAACTAAGCCGCAGGTTTCTGTCTTTCATATGTGCTGATTTCGTTACTTTGAGGTTGCCTTAAGTTAAGTTCTCTGTGGAAAAAAAAAATACATTAACCTCTTGTTGTATGTATGTAATTTCTTAAGGTAATCCAGTGGCATCTTTTAAAGCCAAAGTCGAAATGACTGATGGGAATGTCACGAGCGACACAGGCGCATACAACCCTGCAACAGGTAAACTTGGAAGTATGGAGTTCATAGATTTAAAAAAAAAAAAGCATTTGATGCCTTAGTTTATTTATTTATTTAATAAAGTTAGTTAGTTATTTATTAAAACAATGAATGTTATGCTGAATTAATTGCAGATGTAAGACTGTGTGTGTTTTGGGGCTACAGAGCCAGTGAACACAAATGCAAAGCACAGAGAAACTGAAGACTGAATAAATGCAAAAGGGTACTTATTTTGAGGTAGGAAAGAAGGGTTTGCTCAGCCAGACGTGTCTATGAGGGAGGAGTTCAGAGTTAAAGGCAGAGTTCAGACAGTGGTCAGACTGAGCAGAACCCAGCAGAGGGTTCAGTGAATAGGGAGCAGAACCAAATAGAGGTCAGGGAGGAGAGCGGGGCAGAAAAGGCAGATCAAGGAGCTGGAAACAGGGAGCGGAGTCAGACCTGTTGGACTCCGCAGGGAGAGGAGACACAGGTTAAAGCTGGGGTAACAAGCAAGGAGCGAAACTTGCAGAAATGTGAAGTCGAATGGAGCAAGAGGCCGACTTGACCACCTGGTAGCACAAACTACAATCTGGCAGAGTGGATGTGCCTGAACTGGGTATATAAAGGAGTCTTGATTGCTGAATTAGGTGAAGCTGGTGGTGCTCTGCTACAACTCAAACACACCTGTCTCCACTCAGATAATCACAGGCAGGGGGGTGGGGTGGGGGGTGTACATGCACTGAGGGAGTGGCAACGAGTTTGGTAGCTGTTGGTGCCAATGGAAGGTAGGGGGGGTTTCCACAGAGGTAGAGGCAGAGGTTGGCAACAGGTGTTGCAGTACTGTGAATAAACAAGGCTCATAAAAACACAAGGATCATAAAAAACTCTGTATTGTTCACTGTTATTATTGTGCAAATTATCATATTCATCACTTCAGTATAGTAAGTACATGTTGGAGATATTGGTCAGAAATAGAAATAGATTATATTATGCTTTTAATTTCATCTGTATGAAATAAAAAGCATAATTGCTCTTGTTTTTCAAGTGGTATATGATGGGATTCTTTTTGTTGATAATTCACAGGTGTTTTCACTGCTCCAGTAAAAGCTGAGTACAGCTTCAGCTTCTCTGGTGATTATGTATCAAATGGATCAACAGGGTGGCGGAGGACAAAGAACAGGTTGCAGATGGCTACTGTGTTCAATGATACAACTGCAGACCACAGCAAGACACCAACCGACGGCATGACTCTACAGCTTGAAAAGGGGGACCAAGTGCAAATGAAACTTCCACCAACAAGAAGGACAAGGGGAATTAAAGTCGAAATCAAAATTACAATCAAGTTCTAGCAGTTTTTCACACAAAGTAAATCTACCACGGTAAAATGTGAGATGACTATTGAGAATAAACGATGATTAAAGAGGATAAATAGTAAACTGACAATACCATATGACATATGCAATAAAAACATTAAATAAAGATCAAAAAGTCAAGTCAAATAAGCTGGCAAATGAAAGGAAAAGAGAAAGATGGAATACAATAACTGTTATAGGTGGTGGTACTGTTAGATAAAAAAAAAAGACTAATTAATCATAATTATTTCAGCATATAACCAGTGAAATGGGATGTACTTTTTCATATGACTGTTTTAATGCCACTTTGCAACTTTTCTGGCACCTATTAACTTTAGCTAAAAGGTTTCATAGTTTTTAATTGTTGGTAAGTAATTACATCTCTGTGTTAAAGAAATCAGATCTGTCTTTTTGGATTTTTTTCTATTTTCTGTAATGATAATAAAAATTGATGTACATTGCCAATGTGTTTGCCTTTTCAACATATTCTGTATTGATAAAGCTACAGTGACTCCAATGTCAAAAATTGAAATGAAAATCCATATTTATTGTCAACTGAGTGTTAGAAAACTTGTGCTCCAGACTGCCCTGAACAGTATGTGTAGATGGAAAGTACACCTTTCCAGTTAGTGTTTACTTTCAAGCACAAAACAGAAGAGTCATTTAAATTTTTCATATGTCATGAAAATAAACAAAAAGCAATTCGGTATTTGTACAGTCTTTCTACCAACTGATAGATTTGAGCAGGAGGTGTGGCACAGAAAAACAAACAAAAGCAAAACAAAAAAAGGTAAAACTCCTTTGGTTTTATTGTCTTTCAAATAATTCCAAAGACAATATTGCAAGCTACCTCAGCTGAAACAGGGTTTGCAACACTAAGTTGTTTTTTCAACACATGGAACATACACTACACTTTTGTGTTATAACTGCATGTGATGAATGATTGGAATAAAAAGTGAAAGCTGTGCATCAAGTTCAAGGTTAACTTTTATTATTTCCATGGACAAATATGTGTGGCCATACACACCTTAATTAAAACAGAGTTAAACAATACGTGCAATAAAGCACACGTGCACACGTGCATGCAAAACAAAACACAATAAAATATTTATGTCTCGTTTATGAATTTAGTATCTGCTTCACTAAATCTTAAGCAATATCAGGTTGAGGGGGCCCTGATGTCTCATGGGTCTCAGTTCACACGCGCCTGCAATATCCTGCAGAGCCACTCGGCCTGAAGTGCAAAACAAAGGTTTATATATCTAAAATGATCATTCTCCATTGCCCTTACTTTTACAATGACCTCACTCTGTTCTGATTTAAAAATCACATCCATTATACAATGCTATGTCAATTTCATTAGCCACTGCCATGAAGTGACTCTTGAGTCTATGTCATGTGATTTGAACCTACATGCTCTGCAAGCATCTCTCATCATCTTTAAAGGGATTCTGTGGTCTGTGTTTATAAGCAAGCTTACATTATCAAGCACCAGTCAGTCACGTGGTCACTGAGTGTGCAGTTGACTGCCCTTTTTAAACAGCATTATATATGCAGGATTTTACGAGTAAACTATATTGTGTTATGCAAACTTTAGCAAAATTTCTATGGTCAGATATTCTTTTTAAAAGCAAGTAACCCAGTTTGAAAGATTGGGGACTGAATTTTTAGAATTTTTAGAATAAAAAAAAAATATGGGGCTTAATTGTCACAAAATTGATTGAACAGCTTTTAGTGCATTTTAAGACATCCTGTTGTGTTCATTCGAGTTATGTCATCCAATACAAAAGTCCCACTAATGGATGTGTTTTGGATAGTTTATGGACAAGTACAGAGGTGGATAAAATGTAAATCGAGAATTGGCTGCAAAGACGGTACTGTCAGTAAGAGTTAATGCATTTAAAGTCCTAACATGGAAACTGCAAAGATAAAAAATGTCTGGCCTTATCTCTTCAGTGAGGAAAAAGTTTGTTATTGATAATTATCTGTGGTTTGTAGGACGGGTTAATATATAATCAAAAGAACACCTTTGATCAGCAGCCAGATTCAAGGACATTCTCACTGGGATATAAAGCAGAGTGAGGAGAGCTGATCAACACAAACTGAAGCAACTTAAAGATGAAGATCTCAGCGGCTTTGTTGGCTTTTTCCCTTTTCTACCTCAGTGTGGCTGAGGTCCAGCAGCTCGATGAGAAAGCAGGAGAGGAGAGCAGCACAAAGATTTCCAACATCAAGCCAGCCTCCGTCAGCTCTCGTAACACAACAGATAGACAAAAAAATAATGGTCAACTTTTCGCAGCCATAAAATTACTGGAATACAGACTGAATATTGTAGAGAAAGAATTAAAGGATCTGAGGAAGGACACTCAAGGTAGAAAACAATTGAAAAAGTTATCGGATTTTATTCTGTATTTGTGTCTGTGTGTTTGTGTTTTCAGGTTCAGTTAAATAAAAACAACCTTGTTATAATCGCCTGTTTTTGTATAACTCTTCCAGGTACGCATGTGGCATTTGGAGCATCTAGCGGCATCTCTGGAAACTATGGACCTTTCAACTCTGAGATGACACTCATTTACAGAAACGTCTACTCAAACACAGGCGCATACGACTCCAGAACAGGTAAACTTTGT
>JAQNCA010000004.1:10856338-10877790 GCA_029783725.1 Acanthurus tractus
TTAAACATTTAAAAATGTATACTAATTTAGTGCTGTCGCAGTCATGAGAAGAGAGAATTAAGGCAGAGGAGATAAGGGGGGGGGGGTTAGAATTGAACTCCCTCATTTTTTTATGCTTTTAAAACAGGAGTCAGGTTAGACCAGCCAAAAGCCAAGTTTAGAACGGGCATGAGGACGAAAGCAGTCAAGCAATATTCAGTAAGTTTACACAGAGAAATGAACAAAATAAAGCTCTGTTAAATTTATATTATAAACAATAACAGCTGTCATACATGTAATAAACAACATTTAAAATGTCACAATATTCGTCTTTCCTTACGTGGACTCTTGCTTATGATTTAAGTTACAAAAAGTTTCTTCACGCAACCAAAACAGTTACTCTCATGTCACCAAAATCTCATTTAAAAATCACAAATTCACTCTTAAATCATGAAATGTTTGCACTGACTGGTTTGATTTTGATGACTTGTGAGTCACAGACATGAGGTTACAGATAACTTGAGAAGGAAAGCTGGAACCTACCAACGCTGGCTGCAGGTGTCATGCACAATATTGAGCCTGCCCATCATGCAGTGCAACAGGAAGTGGATTGGATAGGGAAGAGAAATCAAAACAGCCCATCACAAGGTTTCGTTAGAGTGAGGGGAGAGATAAGGTGAGAAAAAAAAGGTTAATATCTCTTGGACACAGTCATCAGTGATTGGAAAAGGCGAAGTGGTGAACTCATCATAAGGAAATCTGTTAATCAAATGAGAGTGTGAATCTAAACTTTTGCCTTAAGTGCAATGCAAATGGACATTATACAACAAGAGCTATAGTGGGGTTATGATTGGAACTATCAGGTAATAAATTACTATTGTAAACACACTCGAGACAGAAGTGAGGAGAACAGCAGAAGTTGTACAGCAGCCAGACTCTGGAGCCTGCTGTTGGTTGCCAAGCTGAGGCGTAAGATACCGTTGAAACACCCATCCAGCCCCGTTCATCCCATCCCAAGCCAAAGCCCCAGCAATGGTATGTCATCAACGTATGAGTGATCACACCATAGACACTTTAAAGCTGAATTCTGTCTTCCATTTTTTTATGCCTGGGCCTTATTCTGATATTTTTTGATGTGCAAATTGCTGTTACTTTTCATAAGTTTTTTTAATTGGTCCAGTAGATTGCCTCAGGGGGGAGCCACAACATGGCTGCAATGTAATCCTTTGGAGCCACTCTGACTGTTTTTACTACATCCACTAAAACTGCTTTTTTTTTTTGCAAGTAACGGGCTGTAATTATTATTCTGTTGTTGTTCAAAGTGTCTGACAATAATATTTAATGTGTCCTCACAGAAATAGGGTTTGAACTGGGAGTGCAATTTTTATGGATACAAAGTTAACAAAACCTGTGTTTTTGGTTGAGTACAAAGGATTGAACTCTTTAACAAAAAGGTTCACCTTAGTACAGGGCTGTTAAGTAAAGGTGCCAAACACAGAGCAACAACTGAGGCTTATAAATGGCAAAAAGCAGTGTAAGTGGGCATAAGAAACTGTGATAGCTGCCCCAGAGGATTTCATTAAAGCCATTTCAGCCATGTTGCAGCTCCCCCCTGAGAAGAGCTACTGGAACAATTGCAAATATTTGCACAACAAAACATGGACAAATAGAGCCAAGATTTAAAAAAACACCAGAATCCCCCTTTAATCTTACAAACTAGTAAACAAGTTCTGTCCTTTCTCTGACAAACATCCATGCCGGCAGCTATGTGGAATTATAATAAGGCAATTAGTAGGCAGAAAGATATTCTAACCCATTCTCTACACCTCGTGGCCATGCAGTGCCATACAAAGCATTATGCACAAATTTGTTGAAGCGCTCTAATCTTTTCAGCTGCACTTTGAGATAGAAATATTCGACCCTAACTGGCCTTGAATGAATCCATGGAAGCTTTCATGTCTGAATATCTTTTCGAGTTCCCTTTAACTATTAAAAGTTGATAAAGAGTCCACAACCAAACTGCCCTTTACTGCAATCTACCACTTTGCCCGAACCCAGTCAAGCAGAAGCCAGGTCAGACTGATCCCGGCATCCTCTGGGTGGTCAGAGCACTAGTGGCGCTTGCTTTGGGAACCATACCTGATGGGAGGAAAGCAGCTTGCTGCTGAAACTGCATGCTGGCCAGGGCCTGTTGATACTGGAGCATGCCGGTGTTAAACATGGCAGAGGCCCCGTTGGCCTTCTCCAGGGCTGCCCGCTTGGGCAGGGGAGCCATGACACTAGGGGCGATGCCCTGCCCAGCCAGGTGGAGGGAGGTCAGTGAGAGGAAAAAAAAAAAAAAAAACAGAGATAGAAAAAGAGAGAAGTGCATGAAAAAGAGAGAGAGAGAAAGAAGGTGTGTTGGAAAGAGGCAAAAAACGGGAAAGAAAACAAAAAAAGGTACACACGTTAGAGGACATCATATAAACATAGTCACAACATCCTTGTGTGTACAACAACAACAATATCATCATATCATCAGTAGCAAGCAAGCAGCAGTCTGACACAAGTACTAAACAAGCAGAAGCATGGTCTCTACTGGAGCTATGTATAACAAGCATTCATTTATTTAAAGTTTTATCAGGAAGCTTACTTGGATTATTTTACTTTGTAGTCCTAGGACTGACTAAATGCAACACAAGCAAGCATTAACTATTAAAACAATAAGGCTGCTAACAAGAGGTGGAACAGGTAGGAAGCACAGAGAAAGGGAGGCTGCACTGCTAGCTCCATGATAAACTGTGTAAGCCATGTTTAAGTGATGGTTCACTCTCAGACGAATGTCAAAAATGGTCTCAGGCCAAAGGACATGAGTCAGATAAGAAGCACGGTGTTTGTTTGTTTTGTTGTTCTGGTGTTAATATTTAAACCACAAAAAAGCTCTCTGTATGGGATTGTGTCTTGGCATGAGGCCACCCTTGAGGTCTGAATATCTGTGACAAGATCTGATGATGGAGTGAACTATCATTTGAACTGTAATCATCCGTTATGGTGGGAATCACTCCTGTATGTTCCTCTTAGCCCCACCCTTATCCATCTGACATGCACTAGTTATTAACACAGACATGCACACATTTGATTGAGCTGCTCCACAACACTGACGACTGACTTGGACGTAAGACTAAAGCCATGCCACCATTATAGAAGCTCTATTTCCCTAACCCTCGCTGACTTTTGTTAAATAAGCTCTAGGTGATGAATTGATTGTGGCTCCAGATCACAAATTCCACAACTAAATTAATGTTTGGGGTGTTTTCTTACATTAAAGTTGTCCGGTGTTGGATGCAACTCTAAACGCGGAGAGCCACAATCATTTTATCACAGGCAATAATGACAGATCAACAGGAGGAAAAAACAGACATTGCACTGAGACAACGACAACAAAAAATAGCTAGGTATCATTGGTTAAAACACTGCTCTACAACAAAGCCACATGCCAAGCTAAAAGGTGAAAGGTCATAGTACCAGGTCAAAGGTTGCGTCGAGGGGTCGCTTCAGTGATTTGACAGCCGACTGAGTCTTAATTAGCAGGCAGCGAGCACATGATGGCAATGGGCCAATGGGGTTCAAGCGCATTAACATAAACCAGCAAGCAGAGGTGCATCATGGGGGCAGCAGTGCAGTTTGGGTATAGGTGAGAAAAAACAAAAACAAATAAAAAAACAAATCATTGGAATGCAATATACAAGGGGATAACAGGACTAAGGCATGCACAGTGTGGACACTAGCTCTACTGCTCGACAGTTAAATGATCATCAATAATCAATGATAAACTACCAATCTACATTAGTTATTGTCACACAAAGATGGATGAATATAGCAATGGGAATATTATTCGGTCATTACTTTTAAAGTTCTCAGTATTCGTACAGGACAGAAAATGATACAGGAGCAAAAAAAAAAAAATATTCACAGGTTGTTTTGTTTCACTGTGCACATCATAGTCAGTGTCACATTACAATGATTCACCCCAAGCTCTCTGCCTGGCTACGTCAACAGGAGCATGTAGAAAAACACTGTGATCAACAGACAAGTGTGGCTGCACTATTATTCACAGGTGCTGTTACTGTGAGACAGGACTGGAAGCACAATGAAACCTTTTTGTAATTAATGTCAAGAGGAAGAGAAGTTATAGATAGGAAGCACAGAAACAATGATGTCACAAATAGAGAGAGAGAGAGAGAGAGAGAGAGAGAGGGGAAGTGTCCCTGCTTGTGGTCTGGGATGAGATGAAAAAGGAACAAGACAATCACTGTTTTTTAACAGATTAGGGGGAAAAGAAGACGGCTTAGTGCACATAAATTCTGCACAGTCAGATCCTTCTTCATATTATCCAGTCCCCAGCAGATTTTACCTCCAAATCAACTTACAGACCTTTAAAAAATTTGACCTTGCAGAAGCAGAACTGAAAAAAGCTACATAATACCGATCAGGAAGATGAGACACTTTTCAAACATGAATGTGAGTATGAGCCACAGAACAAACTGTATTTCCTACTGGGTGACAGCTTCCTCAAAACTGCTCCTTAGCTTGTTGCGTGAGTGTAAATGAGTGTGACTCGTGCTTGTGCAGACTGCTCACCATGGCCGCGGCGGCTGTGGCCTGGTTCACCTGGTGCTGGGCTGCCTTGATTTTGGCCTGCAGATGAGCCGGCGGGTGGAAGTACTTGCACTTTTCCCTGGAGCATCGGCCCTTGATGTAGTCCATGCACACGGTGACGGTGTTGTCGTTGGTGTCGATCATGGTGCTGTCTGCGGGGTGGGCAAAGCGGCAGTCGTTCTCCCCCCGAGAGCAGTTTCCCCTCTGGTATTCCCGACACACCTGGGGACAACACGAGAGGAGGGGGGAAATAATGAAAACACATGTTGGTTCCTGCATTATCCAACACAGCACGTGGACGGAGCACAATAGCTCTTTGCTGACCATTTCCTGCTTTGTGAATTTGTGTCTTTATGGAGAACATATCAAGAATGACTCATCAAAACCTTACTTTGTCTTTATAGAGGGTATGTGGTTTCAAACATCCATTAAACTTAAAAATGCATGAGAGCTGCAGTCCAATAAATAGATCAACATACTTTGCAAGATCATATTCCTCTTTTTATTTTGCTGCCCTTCCTTCTTATGCAGTGTACTTCCTGTTTAACCATCAGACAGTCCCTGAATAAATGTCACACAAAGGAAGGTCAAGGACGAACCATTTCGACACTTTAATGCGAACAACTTGAAATTTTTACCTTGATTTTCTTCATTAAGAACTGTAGTGTTTGCTGGTGTGTGATTCTCAGACACCAGGGGGCAGCACCTGCTTTTACTTTAGAGTTACATGAGCACATGGGTATTACGTATGTGCTATCCATGCTGCTGCTTCTCTGCCCTTTGTGTGTCAGCAGCGCATGAGCGAACTTAGATTAAAAAAAAAACAAAAACGGACAAATTGCTATTTGATGACGTGACTTTAATTTCTGGTTGTATCATGTGGTTTTCTGATTTTTTAATAGATGTTGTGATGAAAAGTAATGCTAAGATGTGTCATATTTCAAGGATTTCCAGTGCAGCAACAAAAAGCTTGATTTTGAAACGAGTCACTTGGAGTCAGTGAGCGTTTGCTTCTTCCTCTTTAATACCACCAGCTATGGTGGAGAAGGAAGATGTTATAACTTCCCTTTTGACAGTAGCCTCTATAAACCAAAATAAAATGCTGCCACAACTTATATTTGAGTTGGTTATTTAAGTTTCCCTTGGCCAAAAATATGCTTCTTTGCTGTTGCAATACTACTGTATCCCTGGCGCTGTTGAAATCATTACTGCTCCCTCCATTCAAATTACTATTCAACAAGTTTGGGCTCATCTCTGGTGCTCGCTTAATTGTGTGTTTTGTGAAGCACAAAGTGTGCTGGAATTAAAGGAGGCAGATTGACTTAAAGTGGGTCCATTAAAAAAGTAAATAACTCTTAATTACAAAGCAACTCTTGGAATACACTTAACGTTATATGGCGATGAAATATTACAGTTTATAAAAGAGTAATGGTTTTATTTTAATTTTCTTTTTGCTAACACCCACTTTGCATAATGGTACCTGTTAGAAATATTGCAATTTAGTTTCAAAACAGTTTATGCAAGACTGTTAAAGGGTGTTGTGATTTGTCTGCTTGTTAAACCCCTTGTTAACAACACTTGTCTTGTTTACAGGCTCATTATCATCCTGGGCAGCTCCACTCCAACCAAACATGAGACGCATCATGAAGTTGAGTTTATTAGAGTTTTTTTTGGAGCTCTTTGGGAGGACTGGGTTGATTTTGTGATACATAATGCGATTGAAACCAGATTCTTTGATCAGTTTGTGTGTTACCTCAAGTCTGTCTGTTCTCAGCAGTTTCTGGGCTGCAGCAGCAGCAGCGTTGGGGACTTGGCTAACAGTAGGACTGGAGGCCATGAGGACTGGGGTGCTGGGCAGGATTTCTGGGGGCATCAGACCAGGTGACACAGGGCTCAGGTATGGATTAAAGGCTGCAGCTGCAGCTGCTGCTGCGCTGGCGTTGGTGGCCAGGCCTGGCGTCACCGAGAACATGGGCTAGACGACGGGGAAAAAAGAAAGCAGAGGGGTAAAATGACTGTGGATAAAATGTACACTTGAACCACAAGCCATGAGGTTTTTTTGTATCGGAAAAGAGAAGGACGAAAAGAGAAAGAGTCTGAAAGAACCACGCAGACAGTAAAGGAGCTGTATTCTTGTGAGCTTATACGTGCATGTGATCTCACCGTGGGCAGTAGCTGTGGTGTGTTCATACGTGTGTGTCCCCTCACCATAGGTGGTAGCTGCGTGCCAGGCATCATGGCGTTGGCGAGCTGCATCTGCTGGGCCAGCATGGCCATGTTCTTCTGCTGGATCAGGTTGTTCCTGCCATTGATCTCAAGCTGGGTCTTTAGGTGGGGGGGAGGGTGCAGGTACTTGCAGTTCTCCCTGGAACAACGGCCCTGAGGGAGGTACGCAGAAGTGACAAAAGGGAACGACAGAGTCAGAACAATAGACTGCAGTCACATTGAAATTAAAGTACATCCACAAAACTGTCACCCTCATTGAATAGTTAGCTTTAACGTCGATTGGCGCAACATTTTGTAAAAAAATATTTATGCTTCACATATGCTGAGTCATAATGACATCGGTTAACCCCTGACTTTTCCTCTGGTGCCAACGTGATGCAGACATTTGAGTTTCTGAGTTAAATAGCTCATCAATTATATATTACTATAAAACTTGGCAATCGGCAAAAAAACGTTGAATTTCTTTAAAACTTCATCTCTGCTCAGTGTTTAGTGCTGATTACCAACATTAGCATATAAGCACGCTAAACAAAGAGGGATAACACGGTAAAAATACATGCTAAATATAAGCACGTTACAATAGCTAGCACGGCTATCATGATATGACTCTGAATCTCGATATACAATGTGTAATCTCTTAAAGGGCTATCAGTCTAGGGCCATCTATGTAATTAACTTGATAACAATATTTATGTATGGTGAATATCAAAAAATTAAAGGGTTATGAGTAAATATTGCAGAAAATAAGAAAATTATAAACATCAAAAATGGTGTAAATGTTGGTATGGATTGATGTGTGTTTGGAGGAAAGGTATTATATGTCGAATAAAAGCAGGCTACCTTGTTTATAGCAAGCTCAATGTTAGACACTCAAATTCACATCTAACACTAATTGTTAACAACTTGCTATTTCTGTCAGTCCCAGCAGGGCCATGTCTACAAGAGTGTGTTTGTGTGTGTGTGTGTGTGTGTGTGTGTGGATGTGCTAGCCCTAGGCTTAGCTACATGTCCATCTAACACTAAAAATACCCTCCACTCATATGAGCTGTAGTATATATTGTATCAGCAGTCATCCTGAGGTCACACATCAAAGCCTTTGAATCATTATCTAAGACAGGGATCCCTCTTTGCTGCCCATTATGAGTATCCAATTATACATTCAGTGTGCAGAAAAGGAGTCTAGAAATTAGTCTGTAACTCACTCACTCTCTCTCACACACACACACACACAAAATACACACGAGCTTTCTAATGCGAGCAAGAGTGCATGCACGTCAGGGTCATGTTCGTGTAACAGGTGGCAGATGCACGTCACACAAACACACACACAAATGGGTCCACAGTTTAGGGAAGACTTGTATTTACTTTTAGCCCCGTGGCACAGCTGAGCTCAGTGTGGCAGCTCGCACTTTTCCTCCCTGACAGAGCTGTCCCCGAA
Organism: Acanthurus tractus; assembly: GCA_029783725.1. Classification (NCBI taxonomy): domain Eukaryota; kingdom Metazoa; phylum Chordata; class Actinopteri; order Acanthuriformes; family Acanthuridae; genus Acanthurus; species Acanthurus tractus. The sequence goes on from JAQNCA010000004.1 coordinate 10,864,620, forward strand.
GGGTTCATCCCTTTACCCTGCCATGACTTTGTTCCCCTTTCCCATCTACTTCATTTTCACTGACACTGGAGCACCAGACAGGTGTGGGGGGGCGGAGGAAGAAGAGAAGGGGGAGGGGGCAGGGAGCAGAGAGTGGGGCACTTAAATGGCAATGGGGGGGGGGGGCATCTTTAAGTTATTTTGTGCTGCCCACATGTTGCTAAAGCTAGTTTAGATTTGTAGATTTAATCCCCTCTTTAAAAAAAAAGTTTCAGAATGTGTCGCCATCAATTTTTCAGGAGTGTATGTCCATAAAACTTCCTCGATGAAGACACATGATATGACATTTAGCCAAAATAAAACAAGCAATGCAGAAAAAATGATTTTAAACTCCAGGAATGACCCAAAAAAAACTGCATTTCTGTAGCTTTCCTATCATGACATCAAGATAATACTTAAAAACTTTTCTTCAAAAGATCTTTTCTTAAAAAAAAAAAAACCTGCACATTTTGGAGTAGCATTCAGTTGTGACCAGCCCAAGCACACCTGTTCAATAATCATGTTGTTTAATCATTGATATGCCACACCTGTCAGGTAGGTAGGTTATCTCGGCAAAGGAAGAGTGCTCACTGACACAGGAGAGAAAGAAATCTTTGCTGGCATGTTTCCACAAGAGTGTAAGAGTGTATCCCACAAGATCAGAATATCTCTAAATCTAACTCTGCGATCTTTACTATAGTTTTCTTTTATATATTTTCCAAAATGTCCATTTGAAATACTGCAGACACAATTACAGCCATCAGACAGCCATTAAGACGGCAAAGCTGTAAATAAAAAACAAAAAACAAAAACATAAAACAGTCTGATACCCCGTCATTGAATAAAAAAAGGCAAGCAGATAAGGACCATGTGACAGATTTGGTGTAGTACGGAATAAAATAAGTGTTTATATAACTTGGAATCCAATTAAAAGAGACTTTTAGAGCTCTGAGTTATAAGATACTAAGAAAATCCAACAGAAACAGAATTTTCCAGGCTGAGGTGAAGTATGCACACAAGCTCAGCTGGCATTCAGATGAATTCTGACACTGACAACACTGAGAGGTGTGTGTGCAGGGAAAGCGGACGAGTGTGTGTGTGAGAGAGTGAGAGAGAGAGAGACGAGAGGGGCTGAAAGCAGGTTCTAATAGCACTCATCCAGAGAGTGACAATGGCATGCAGCAAGGGCAGGGTGAGAGTGTGTGGAGTGATAGTGAGTTTGTGTTACGTGAGTTCAAGTGTGTGTTCAGAGGGGGTTGCGAAGGCACGAAGGATCATGTTGCGTTTCGCCCCGTTTGACCCCGTCGGTCGATAGCTGGATTCACAACAGCAGCATTGCACATGCAGGTGGCTGTTAGGTTGGTGGGTAATATTTGACTTCGGCCAGCTATATTTGCCATTGTGCTGGTTTAAGCAAAGAAAGAGGCCATCAACCAACATCGGCATCCATTTTGAGTAAAAGATCAGGTCTCAGGAGAGGAAACGTTGGGATGGAAGAGAGGGAGTCACAGTGTCTCAATGGCGAGAGTCGGGCTGAGTCGGGGAAATTTTAGAACTCGTAGATGAAGTGATTAGTGTGGGTCATCGCATGCGAGGAGGGGGAAGAGGGGGAGAAATGAAGACGGACAGACGGACAGAAGGAGGAGACAGATTTCTTCCCGCTCTAATCACGGTTGCGGCTGTCATTGTGACATCAGCGGCCTTGAGGAGCAGTGAGAGATGGTGTCCACGGCAACAGAGCAGCCAGACACTCCTGCCTTAACAACACAGAGATTCCTGGAATCTTCCTCATCGCTGATGGCAAACACAGGAACTCAGGAAAGAAAATTACTACAGACACGACTAAACCTGAAGCCACAGCTACACTCAGAGCAGAGGGCATCCAGTCGACGCTCCTCTCTGTCCAACGTTCTGGCCCTTTTTTTTTTGCTCTAGATAACTGACATAAAACAGCTGCTTCTAACTGTTGATGAATCACAAAAATACCATTTATAACATTTCTTATCATCGACCAGCTCTTTTGTCTCCTCTGAGGGATTCAAAACTGGAAAAGAATATTACATTATCTCATTATAAGAACACATTTCAAAAGTAATTATGCAGACACCAAATAATAATAATAAAAAAAAATTGTGTGCTATTGAGTCCCATGGAAGGATTCAAATCAAATATTTCATGGCGAGGTGAAAAAAAAATTACCAGATGAGAATGTGATCAGTGAAGAAAGTGATTTGTCACTGCTCTGCTTATGCCAAGCATTAGGAAGCATGCAGCTCCGGGATGATTCATCCACGTCATTCATTTCAGGAATGTTTTTTTCCATTTTTCTTTGCAAGTATGAGTTCCAAGCCACAGCCTGAAGCAAGTGCAAACAAGGGTATGCTCTGTTGTTTCTAAATGACTGAACTGAAAAAAGATTTTCAAAAAATTACATTATAATAAGTCTCGAAAAAAGAGTGAAAAAAAATGACCGTCGATTTATAAAAATTAACGCTGATGTGAACAAATTGAAAAATTGCTTTAAAAAGAATAGTGCATGATTAATACAGAATACTGAATAATAAAATACAATAATAAGAAAAATATGTAATTCACATTTGCTTTTCTCATCACTGGTTTAGAAATGAATTTAGGAATGAATTATAAATCATAACAAATATGTGACTATTGAAATTTATTTAATTACTTAAAAAAGACTGTTGATGATGAAGCTAAATTATTTACAACCTCACTGTCTTTTGAGTGCATTTTAGTTATATTACGCTTCATTAACTCTGCAGCAAAGTGAGCTTCGTTTCTCCCAAAATGCTCCTGCAGCACAAAATGAACTTTCCTGCCTTCTTCTCAAGTTCACTGTGGCCTGTGCTTTGTGTTAATAGCGGGAGTCTGTGTTTCTCCCGGTGAGATCAGTCTTGCCACACTTCAGGCCAAACAGGGAACAATAATCCCACCGGCTACTGTGCAGTCTGATTGATGAGAGGTTGTAATAACATGTCCCACCCTGATCGCTCTCTCTCCTCCTAACTCCTCGTCTCTCGCCCGTAGACACACACACACACACACCCTGCTTTTGTGACTGTGTGGGATTTGAACAAACAATGAAGCAATGTATGAAGAATGCTGGGTGGGGCTGCATCCCATCCTTTTGAGGGGAAGTAATGAAGCATGAGGCAAGATGTGTTAATGTGCATGGAGAGTGAAACATTGAAAAGGTAAGAAAAAGAAAACAGGCTGCTTTTTTACAGGTTACGGTAAAATAAGGCCCATGAAGTATCTGTTCCAAGCTACTTAAACTGTGCAAACCTTCAAAACTGTGGACTTAACAGCTGAGGGCAAAAGTGCGTTTTTTTAATTGCATTACGGACAATCTGGACCTCTCAGGTTGTTCATTTCTGGCCCAAAGGTTAAAAACAAAACACAGAGAAGCAGCATCACCATTTATGCATGGCTTACATGGACCAACCAGAAACCTTGTCTGGTTTAATTTGTGCTTCCTTTATATTTCCACATGAAAAACCCTTCAACTTTCCTCGTTAAGGAAAGGTGCAATGGAACTAATATAACCTTGCTTTAATCTACAATATACATCAACAAGTTGGCTAAATTATTAATCCTTTTATCTCAGATTGTTTTATTTAATTTATTTTTAAAGGCCTAGAGAGGTAAAACTGGCTAGTAATAAAATAAGATGAAAACATTAAAACAAAAAGTAAAAATTCTAAATGGCATTGATATGTTATTTTGCTCATCTACTATTTTTTCTTTTTTATCTTACGACATTTTGGGAATTATTTCAACATGCCAGCAATCTCTAGTTACTACAGGAATTAAATTGTGGCAAAAATCTTTACTCAAATTCTCAAGGATTCACATTTCTGAAAGTCCTTTTCATCACACAAACCAACAGCTGTTTTATATCACTAACATGGAGCATCACCCGTGGATATATGTGTATCCTGCGAGTCAAATTGTTCATCATCTCTTGCAATAAAAGTCACACTTTAAAGTGTCCAGATCTGCTCTCCCTCTTATCTTTGATGCTCTGGTGTTTTGGTGTGAGACTGCCTCGTGTTGGGTCGTGTTGTGTCGCTACTCTGTTCTCTGCCCTGCGTTCCAGTGACTTCTGTCTAAACATACACAGAGATGAAAGTCCTGTCTCTTAACACACACACACACACACACACACACACACTGTGAATGGAGCTTTGTTTTGCTGGACGGCAGCACAGACTCAAAGGACCGTAACCCAGTGGTTGGTCTCTTTGTCTACTGTGCACTCAAATTTTCCATGAAACATATAAAACATATTGACTAAGTCACATTTCCTGACATTCAATGTGGTACTATGCAAATAACGGGCAACTTAGCAGACCAAAAAAGGAAAAAAAATCTCATTATCTTGCTACCAAAAAAGGCAATCAGCAATTAACGATCAAAAATATTCTTTTCCAGTCAAGAACAACTGATTTTCTTTATTGTTTTGAGCATAATTTGGCATTAAAAATGAGCAGTTAATTTCTTTAATTAGGTGAAGACATTAGAGATCCACACAGGAGTTGTTTTTAATTCTGGCTTGCATTTCTATATCAGACCATAAACACACATACACTCATCCCCTTGTGATTATGTCTATATCTCCCTGCTGGAACTCAATGTACACAGTGATCCATGCTGCAAAGCTTAGTCGTCGGGGAGCTGATGTGGCCGGTGGAGCTTATGGAGATATAGAGGACGGAGTGAGTGTTAATCTATGATAACAGTTACAATATGCCCCCGGCGACGTATTACCACCCTCACTAAACAACGACGGAGAGAAAGGGATTACGGGGGGGGGCTGCAGTGGAACTACAACACAGACCACACAGAGAGCGATAAGGTTAGCCAGATAAATATTGTTTGTGCGAATGGAAAGATTTGAATGGATCTTTCAAAGTTTAGGATATAGTTTAAAGAAATGCTGTGCAGACCGGGGATGACAGTAGGCTAAGCTGATGTTCTAACATAAACACGCATTAAACACAGTAGCAGCCACACAAACCTAACTATTTATATAGCCACAGACAGACGCGCATACACACAGAGCAATGAGTTATTCACACTTGAGAGGGTGTTGGTTCTCAGAAATGCCTCAGGTCATATGTCACGTACACAGGAGCCCTGGATCCAATCTTAGAACTCACTGTTTTTTACCATGAAATGCCCTCCCCCCACCCCCCCACCCCCTCTCACCCTTGCTATCTCTTCCTATCTCTTTTCACACAAACACGCTTTCTTGTGACTTTGTAGAAGGCCAGGTTGTTTTTTTTTTCTCCTCCACAGCCTCTGTTCGCTGCCCTGATGCTTCTCCTCCTCCTCCTCCTCCTCTCAGGGCTAACAAGGTTAGTTCCGTACTTTTCATTATCAGTAATAACAGAGCAATCACGCAGGTATCGATCTGAGCAGCAGCACTTTATGAAAGCCATCCAGTACTTGCAGCGTGAGCATGTGAAGCGGCGGCGGGGGGGGGGGAACGCTCATTTAATCATCTCGGAGCTCTGCTTTCAAGGGGGAGAGAGAGAGAGAGAAGAGGAGTCATTGCGCAGATATCACAAGGTCCAGACGCCAGCGAGGCGTCAATAACGACACTGTTGTTTCTGAAATGACTAAGGTGTGCTCTTTTTCTCCGTGTCTTTGGGCCCAACAGCGAAAGATCAAAGCCAGCCGTTTATCTTCATGAGCCAATTCAAAACTTGAAAGATGAGTAATCCAGCAACATGTGACCCTGATGGTTAGACTTTGTTTTTTTAGTGCAGCAGCTCCTTCTTTTTTCACCAAAGAGCATCTGTATCAGTAGCAAATGAACTTTTTTAACCTTTTTTATCCCTCACCCCATAGATGACTTTATAAAAAAGTATTTTTATTAAAATTGATACAATTGCAAGCCGTAAGTAGAGGATTAGACGACTGCAACAGTCCTGAATAGCAGTAAAAATCAGAGACGAGTAAGAAAAGTGACTGCATGTTTTGCCCATCGCTTTGTCTTCCCATCTCTTAAATGCAGACTGCATCTTTGTCTCTACCTCTTAAGTGAAAATTTCAAAGGTTGAGAAAAGTTTAGAGGTATGCTGTCCTCCTTTTTCTCTTTTAGATATCTTTCTTTTATCCTGGCTGTCTTTTCTCCTTTTTTACCCACGACTCGCTGCACAGGATCCTTCTCAGTTATATGACACCTTGATTGCAAAAACACAGCAAAAGTCTTTTCCATCAATAGCCAAGTAATAGCCAGCGATGCAGATGACTAATTTGGTTTGCACCAACAGATTTAATCTGGCATGTATTATGCTAATCTGATCCCACAGACTGTAATCCTATCCACAGCTCTAATCCCACTGTCAACTGGCCTAATCCTGTTTCTGTGTGCGATTATCTCCTTCGGACTTGGCAGTAGCACAAGCAGGATGCTTTCACCCTCTTTCTCTCCCTTTCTTACAGCACTTTATGGAGGGATTTTGCCTCACATTAATTCTTCAAGTTATTTCTTGAAGAAGAAAAATGGAGAGCGGGGTGGGATGATTCAATTTGTCCCGCTAATTCTGTGCAGCTGTTGATGTCTTATAATAAGACAAACCGGACTAATTCTTTTTTATTATTTTCTATTTCACAAAGGGAACTTAACTACATCAACTTGCTTTAATTAATTTCTCTAATTGCAGTTTTCAGTCGGTAAATACTTTTATTCATATAATTTAACAGAGTGCAGCTACAGTAACCAATAATATCTAACCCCATTTTCAAACAAACAATCAGAAAACTGTGCAGTGAAAGATGTTATTTGTTTTGCCCATAACCTTATTTTGAATCGGTGAAGTGTAAATAAACAGAACACTGTAATTACAGTAAGTCATCAGGACAAAAAACTGAATTTAAGGAAATAAAATTAACAATTTTTTGGGGGGGGGGGTGCAAGAAGTGCTCATGTAAATGCTACGAGTACGAATGATATATAAAGCAATATTTAATAGACTGTACATGCTGCCAGTATAAGTAATCAAAAATGTAGATTGTGCAGTGCAGTTTGAAGCAGTGTAAAGACTCTAGCTGTATGTGCATGTCACACAAATAGAAATATAATTCATGATGGTGTTAATGTTGTTTACTGCTGATTTGTTTCATTTCTCAGAGTTTGAACTGAATGTTACTTCAGAAAACTTTATAAAAATTGGTTGAGTTTTGCAGCTTCGGTTCTTGGACTTTAAAGATGCGAGCTTTTCATTCTCCCACAAAGAGCTGAGATGATTCAAGGACAGTGAATCAGAGAAAAGGTGAAAGTAATTAAGACCAATGCCATGGGTTTGACAGGCCCAGACACAGTGGTTCTGAGAAGGAATGTGCTTTTTAAAAAGAGGCAACAGAAAGCAACTGTGGAAGAGAAAAAAAAAAACAGATGGACAACAACAACAGCTACGTTTTTTCCTTGTTGCTTCTCGTTTCGTGCCTTTCACAACCGGGCACCTCAGCACTGCGTGGCTGCTCTCTCACATTTTGGCTCCAGCGTATAGACAAAGGGCAGGTTTGACTTGACTGATGGACCTAACAGCTGGCGAGAGGGAGGAGCAAACTGAATAGGTGTTGAAAGAGTCGAGGCCTAAGCGAAAGGCTGAGCCCTCGAGCTCCCCGCTCACCTGGCTAATGGGAGGATAATGGCAGAGCTTGATATCTGACTGTCTGAAAGGAAGAAAGAGCTGACAGGGAAGAGGGAGAAAGAGAAAGGTAGAGGAAAAGGATAGAGGTATTGTAATTAGGGAAAAACTAGATTGGTTATGAGACTGAAAGTATTGAGATTAAAACTATTTCACCTTGAATCATCCAATTTTCCCCTCGTTTATTTCCCAGTAAGTTGCTTGAAATCAAACCCCCTTTTGATAATATCAATGACTGATGATTTGATCATTTTCAGAAATAATTGCTGTAGCTTTTATTTATTAATTTATCATTGCAGAGTTTGCTATTTATTAGCTGGACTGAAACTGTCTAAGTTTACAAAAAATTCTATTACATTTTTCGTCATTTTGTCATTTTAAAAAATTATGTTGGCTTGTTTAGCTGCACTGTAAACTGATACACTGTTTGCTTTACCTGTGTATAATTGACAAAGCAGCTGCTAAAACAGTGTTTGCTTTGGTGTTAAACTGCGCTTGCTGTCACCATGTAGGTGTTGCCAAATCAATCAAGACTGAGATCTTTACTGGGTGGAAAATCCATCTAATTCAACACCAACTGGCACCATATACAGATTTTTTTTTTCTGTGTGTGGGCCTGCATTTTATTTTACATATCTTTTATTCCAGTGGCCCATTAAAAATATTGTAGATCCAGATTCTGCATGTAAAATGGCAGGTAAATGGCTACAATTACATATAATTAGATGCCATGTATTGCAGTAGATCATTTCTACACATTTTTACAAAATTCAGCCTGGTGTATTTGGTATAATCTAGTACTTAAAGTTTAAGATATATAAAGGGGTTAAAAGTGCTGATTGCATAGATTCTTGTCATGTCCTTAGATTGGAGACAACTATAACTACTAGCTTAAGATTAAGTCACAAGCATTGAAAAGTTGATATCTGGGTCTCTGCATAACTATTTTGTATGAAGCTTTAATAAAAAAGTATGTAATAAGTAATGATGGGGGCTGATTCCTTCCTACAGCTTCACCTTTCTATAAATGTAAATATCTGCTCAAATGTAGTTTTCAGTCTTTACTTGCTTGGAAATCTACACATATTAACAGATTAACACCAATAAACTCCTTCACATAAATCCAGTAATGCAGACCAAGTATCATCACCAGTATCTCTTCAACATGTATGTCACTTTATGATCTTCAGATTATGTAACACCGCGATCTTTGATCTGTCAATGTTTGATCAATGGTGAAGCAAACAAACCCTCAGGCTGTGTGAGGCTTCATGGTATGTCTGTACATTAAAGACAGAGAGAGACAGAGAGAGCCCAGAGAAGTAATCATTGTATCAGTGGTGCAATAAAGGGGCCCAGTGTGATGGAGGGACGGGGACGGCTGACACTGAGAAGAAAAGACAGGCTGTTGTGGCTGATCTTCCGTCACATAAGCTAACAGAGAAGACGCACAGCCGCACACATCTGACAGGGATGCACACAACCATGGAATGAGCAGACCAGAGAGCGTCTCTGTGTATGCTATTGTGAGTGTGCGTTTGTGTGTGAGTGTGTTTGTGTAGGCCTGGATTAGACTTGTTCTAACCACAAGTCTCTTTGGTATGAAAGTAAAGAAAGACATAAGAATAAAACGCCATCAACACCAGGAGAGAAAGAAGGGACGTAAAAGATCCCGCTGGTGTGACTCAGCTATTGTCTAGTGAAACCTGCACATTTTAATCAGCTGTGGAGAAGACTGGGCACGGCCAAACGGACGCCGCTGTGATATTAACAGCTCTCTTCAATTAAAAGCTGGATCCTATGGGTGACTGAATCCTACCCTTGTTAATTTAAAGGAGAGAATCTTTCATTGTGGATGCACACACGGATATCCCATTAAAAATCCAATTAGGATGGAGATACCGCGCGTCGACTGCAGAGGGAGGAACCCTGCATGGATCCAGGAGACGGTCTCTTTTTGATCAACTCCATCGCTGCAGTTCGCTGATGAGCATGTGACTTAAAAAACAAACCTGTTTGAAAACAGGTGTGACAAAAAAACTTTTTACCCTAAAAAAAACATTAGTCTTGGTCAGACGCTGACATTGTTACACTTCACACAGTTGTCTCATTTACTTTTTTTTTTTTTTTTTTTTGGGTTCTCAGTGTTGTCTTTGGATTTGTCATTTTTGGCGAGAAGCCACCGGAGCAAGCAATGTGAAGATCGCACGCCCATCTGCGGCTGTTGTGCAGATAAACAGGGTTTGAAATGTGTGTGAATGTGCCTTGGATCTATTTAGAGAGCATCCAAGGAGGAAGTTTGATCTGTTTGTCAAACAGTTTGGACAGTATTACATGTTGGATCATTCCTTCTCAGGTTTATTCACACTCCTGTTTAACATATGTTGCATTTAAGACGGTGCAAACAAAAGGAATATTGCAACAGTGTAGAAATTTTTAAAAAAGGCTTTAAACTAGGATTTAAAAATCTATGTTTAGCTAAATTGAACACTTTATTTTATGATTTTTGCTCTGGGTTTTTATCCACCAGCCACAGAAATGGCAACTGTTGCTTGCACATGGCCACGTGCAGTGTGTCCTGTAACGTACTATGCTGTGTGTGACAGCAGTGTCAAATACACATTAGCCTCTTGAACTCATAGCCATATGCTGACACACAAGCACACACAAAAAGCACAACGTGTTGATTTTTGCTGCTAAGACATTGGCTGGATAATTTGTTTGAAATCATCAAAAAAAAAAAACACACTGTCGACTAGCAACGCAGCTAATATTTACCCCACATGTCTGTCTGGCCAACCACCTCTCGTGCGTGTGTATGTATGTCTGGTGTGTGTGTGTGTTTAATCTGTCTGTTCCATCTAACCGCTGAATATAAACATGCTGTCAAAATATGGTCAGCAAAATAAGAGGAAAGACAGATAGAGACACAGACAGTCAGATGGAGAGAGAGAGAGAGAGAGAGATAGAGAGCCATAGACGCAGAGAGAGATAAATAAGAGGTATTTACCCGCCCTCTGCTCTGCAGGAATGTAATCTTGGCTCAGAACAGTTTAGTAACACAAAGAAACCCGCTGCAACAGCACTATTAATTCAGATTCAACACTCTCATGTGTATATGCACACTTGGTCTCTTTTTCTCACAAGTCAGACATGATGACACTGGGTGTGTCAGGCTGGCAGGTACACAGAGTACAAGGTCTATGTCTAAGTGTGTGTGTGTGTGTGTGTGTGTGTGTGTGTTTAAACAGTCCTCCAGGGGTAGACCGTTACCACTCCTTCTTTAGGACCAGACAGCAGCTTTGGGGGTTAGACAAGGACCCAATTGGGTTCACAAAAGGTCATTGCCGATGTCGCTCTGGCCCCTAAACTTAAACCACATGTTTGTGTGTGTGTGTGTGTTTGCATGTGTGTGATTTGGGGGGGGGGAGGTGGAGGGGTAGGTGTTTACCAAGGTGTAATGTGAACCGTCCTGTCCAGGAATGGGTGTGGCCTGAAGCAAACGAAGCGAAAACCAGACTAAGCGGGAAATCGAGTAGGAGCGACCGAAGGTGGGAGGAGACCGAAAACAAACATGGAGGAAAGCAAAACATGTGCAGGAGAAGTGGACTAGAATAGGCATGCATCACACCAGAGGAGGATGGCACGGTGATTGAAATAAACTGGCAGTTTACCTCCATGTGGGCGGGAAGAGGTGTGGTGCAACAGGTCATCAACAGTTGAGAGTAAACCATATTGTTTCACTCATTCTAGTAAAGGCTAATGAACAGGTGTTAGCTTGTTTTCCTCTGCAACCTCGGCTGTCTGAGCTCCAATCTGATTAGTAAAGCATTAACCATCTCAGGTTAAAAGTAGGTTACTTCCTCGACTTATCTCATACAGTTTAACTCTGCCCCTTTTATTGTTTTTTTTTTTTCATAGAGAAACTCAAATGAGCACATGCTGCGTCACACTTTTTTCCATCAAGTCACGGAGCCGATCTGAATATCTGGCCGTGAATTTGAATCGTTTATACGAGTTTATACGGGACCTGACGCATCTGCTCGGTTAATCATTAGTAGACAAAGTTACGAAGCTGACTTTAAATCAGTGAGTTCTGGCAGCCATTATCCTTCTCCAAATATTTACCCCAGCTTCGACATAGCTGAGCAGTCTTCGCTGCACCAAGCAGATACACAGGCAGCAGAAAGGGCTGAGGTTACGGCCAAGTCTAAGGCCAGCTAACAACCACACATGCACGCAAAACGGACACACACACACACACACACACACACAACTTAAGTTTTAATTCTGTGGCCTACATGAGAACTTGTTAGTGATTGATTGTCTTGCTCCGGGGTGTATCATCCTCTTCTGATTACTGCCAGTAACATCTTCCCATGAAAAATTGCAATTTAGCTCATTTTGCTATTTCTGGTACAAATACATTCCCTGTTCTAATTCCCTCAGCATGGACTCTACAAGCGTGGTTTAGTGCAGGACACATGTTTTTGTGCCTGTGTGTGTGTGTGTGTGTGTGTGCACCATGCAAAAAGGAGGCCAGATAGAGAAAGAGAGAGAGAGAGAAACAGAGAGAGAGAGAGAGAGAGAGAGAGAGAGACAGAGTGGCTGTTGGGGGAAAATGACTGGGTTTGGGTGTGACCTGCTCAGCTATGCACTGGTAATCATGTGAGACCTGTTCTAATTATACACCTCTCAAGAAGAAGGCCGATCCTCTCTCATGGGCAGAAAGTACGTGCACATGTGTCCAAGAGGGTGCAGAGTGTGTGTGTGTGTGTGTGTGTGTGTGTGTGTGTGTGCGTACGAAGGTGTGTGTGTTTGTGTGGGGGGCAGTGGGGGTGCAAGACAAGTGATAGGGAGCAACGTGGCTTCATGTAACACTACTAAATTGAGAATTTGTCCTAGTTTAACTGTTCAACCTGTGTTAAAGTGAAGTAGGTCTTGGGATTTTTTTTTTTTTTTTTGTATTTGTGGGTTTGTGGGCCCGTGTAGGAGGAAACTCTTGACAATGTGGTAAACGTGTCCGTGTCTATATGAGCATTTCATTTCACATTTTCTGATGAATACACACAGCCCTTCGCTTCTGATTTCCTCCATCCTCTTTTTGCTTTCTTTCTCCCTCTTGCTTTCTCCCACTGTTTCCACTGTGGGTTTGTTGGAGACCTGCTCTGTTTTTCATTACCAGTGGAAAAAATGGGGCGAAGAGTTAAAAAAAGTATCACCCATCTCCATTAATACACAAGTCCTAGTGGAAAATGAGTCCAAGATACTAAAATAGGCCCCTCGGTTCCCTCAAAAAGTCTCGATTTATATCTGCCAGCTACTTCTTTCCAGAAGCTGGCCTTTATCTAAGCATTAATGACAACTTAAACATATGTTAGCGAATCGAGCTCTACTGTGTTGTCAGCAGTGGTGGAATGCAACTGGGTATATCTACTCATGTATTGTACTTTACAGGTTAGCTTTATTTAAAC